>RJWK010042623.1:0-19085 GCA_004363435.1 Platanista minor
TGTCTCTGTTTTTAGGGTTTTTTTGTTTGCCCTACCCAGGTAAGTGTGGAGTTTCTTGCCTTTTGGGAGGTCTGAGGTCTTCTGCCAGCGTTCAGTAGGTGTTCTGCAGGAGTTGTTCCACGTGTAGATGTATTTCTGGTGTATCTGTGGGGAGGAAGGTAATCTCCGCGTCTTACTCTTCCGCCATCTTGTCTCTCTCAAAACTTTCCTTTGAATAAACTTTTTGAAAGTACCTTGGGGAAACAGCATAGTATGGTGAAAAGAGATTGCAGTCAGACAGATCTTAGCAAACAAGCACTGTCTCAAATTAGCATCATGTTTTAAGGTTTGTTTTCCTCATTTGAAAAATTAAGATAATAAAACTTAATGTAGGATTATTTGAGGAACTGAGGAAGAAAATGTATATAAAGCATTTAGCATACCATACAATAGGAGGTAGCAAACTTTGGATTCAAAGAAGCTAGCGTTGCTTTTGCAGCCTAGGAACCTACTTAGGGCCTGGGAGAAATAGTTCCTTCCTAATTATATGTATATTAAAATGGTAATTTCTATATGTCATGATATTACATGGAAATGTTAATCTGGGCATTATTTTAATTCTTATTTACTATGGTGGTTAGAGGAAGTGTTGGAGGACAAGAAACATGAAATTGTATAAGATATCCACTCCATGAATGCACTTGAAAATTAGAAAGTTGACTGCTTTTCCTACTTTCAGAGAAATGTGAGGCATTAGAATTCCTTCAGCAGACGTTTATTGAACACTAAGGGAGTATAATTACTGCCCTCATGGAAGGGGGCAAACAATAAACAAATGCAATACTGCATATAAGAGGCTGAGATAGGAACCTCCGGGTCAAAGAAAAATGACTTTAAATGGGGAGACGAGGGAGGCCTCTCTAAGGAAATGACTCTAAACTGAGACCTGGAGAAGGAGAAGCACCTAGAAATGTAAAGACCAGGAGTACTAGGCTGCGAGAAAAGCCAGTGGTGAATCCTAGTGGAAGAGCCTGGCATGTTTGCATGGCCAGGCTTAGGAAGAGGAAGAAAAGTGGTAGGAATGAGGCTGGAGAAGCAGGAAGCACCTATGGAAGAACCATGTGGACTCCAGCCTGGAACCCTGACGAAGAGCTGGTTTCTTTACTTTGCAGCTGTGTCATTGAGAAGTCCAGCTGAGGTTACAAGGGCCCATAAGCATGGAATTCTTATTGTATTAAATATTTAACAAATGATGCATGAACCACCAGCTGCTACTGCCCATCCAAAGACTAAGCTGCTGACCATCATTCCATCAGCCTGCATGACTTCACAAAGAGATCTATTAACTGTAATATTTCCTAGCTGTAGCCAATATTTGCAGGACCTGTCTTTGTAAAAATAAGATTTTTGGATTCCACATATATGCGTTAATATACAATATTTGTTTTTCTCTTTCTGAGTTAATTCACTCTGTATGACACTCTCTAGGTCCATCCATGTCTCTACAGATGGCCCAGTTTTGTTCCTTTTAATGGCTGAGTAATATTACATTGTATGTATGTGGAATCTAGAAAAATGGTATAGATGATCTTATTTGCAAAGCAGAAATAGACTGATTAAATAGCTGATTTACAGTATTGTTAGTTTCAGGTATACAGCAATATTGTTAGTTTCAGTTTTTTATATGTATGTATACATATATATATATATATATATATACTATTATATATATATATTTTCAGATTATTTTCCATTATACGTTATTACAAGATATTGAATATAGTTCCCGGTGCTACACGGTAGGTCCTTATTGTTTATATATTTATATATAGTAGTGTATATATGTTATACTCCTAATTTATCCCTCCCTCGCTTCCCCTTTGGTAACCATAAGTTTGTTTTCTATGTTTGTAGTCTGTTTCCATCTTGTAAAATAAATTTATTTGTACTATTTTTTAGATTCCACATATAAATGCTATCATATAATATTTGCCTTCCTCTGTCTAACTTTCTTCACTTAATATGATAATTTCCAGGTCCATCCATGTTGCTGAAAATGGCATTATTTCATTCTTTTTTAATGGCTGAGTAATATTCCAGAGTGTGTGTTTGTGTGTGTGTGTGTGTGTGTGTGTGTGTGTACACCACATTTTCTTTATCCATTCATCTGTTGATGGACTTTTAGTTTGCCTCCATGTCTTAGCTATTGTAAAGAGTGCTTTTATGAACATTGGGGTGCATGCATCTTTTCAAATTAGATGAATACCTAGAATTGGTATTGCTGGATCATATGTTTTCCACAGTGGCTGCACCAATTTCCACTCCTGCCAACAGTGTCGGATGTTCCCTTTTCTCGGTACCCTCTCCAGCATTTATTATTTGTAGACTTTTTGATGATAGCCATTCTGACTGGTGAGAGGTGTTACCTCATTGTAGTTTTGATTCACGTTTCTCTGATAATGAGCAGTTGTTGATCATCTTTTCATGTGCCTACTGGCCAATCTGCATGTCTTCTTTAGAGACATGTCTATTTAGGTCTTCTGCCCTATTTTTGGTTGGGTTGCTTTTTTGATATTGAGCTGTATGAGCTGTTTGTATATTTTGGAAATTAATCCCTTGGCTGTGACATTGTTTGCAAATATTTTCTCCCAGTCCGTAAGTTGTCTTTTTGTTTTGTTTATGGTTTCCTTTGCTGTGAAAAAGCTTATAAATTTGATTAGGTCCCTTTGTTTATTTCTGCTTTTATTTCTTTTGCCTTGGGAGACTGACTTAAAAAAATATTGCTATGACTTATGTCAGAGAATACTTTGCCTATGTTTTCTTCTAGGAGTTTTATGGTGTCATGTCTTACATTTAAGTCTATAATCTTATATTTGTCTTTAATACTCCAACTTTTCTTTTTGAAGCACAAAGAAATTTTCTGTGTTTCACTATTAATCACAAGCACAAACACTGGACCGGGGAAAGAGGTAAAGGAAAGATCTTTAAAAACTTAGTTGTTTTTCCCTTCGGGGATCTCTGTTCTCCAACCATTTTTGTACTTCTGAGGTTCTAACATGATTCAGTGGACTGTGTTCTTAGATTTTATTCCGAAAAGTGCAGCTCATCATTCTCCCTTTCTGCTTCAGCAAGTCCCCATAATCTGCCTTTTCTCAATAGTACATGAGCTTATGGGGGAAAGCCTTGACTTTGGGAACCAAAGAGCTGTGTTCTAATCCAGTTCACCTCAAAGTGCCAGTCTGAAGTGGGTTATGTGTAACCATTTGAGACTATTTTCTCATTAGGAAATTGAGAATACTAATTCCTACTCTTTCACAGAGTTTGAGTGGAGAATATATGAAAATCAAATATACATATGTTAAAAAAACATATAGCATCAAGAGGCTTTAAATAGAAGGTCTGAAACATATAATGTCTTATAAATAAAGGAGAAAATAATAAATTGTTTAAGGATTCTAATATTACTTATAATCACATAATCAGATCGTCAGTAATGAGATATATGGTCAGTTTTGTCTGATGGATAAAAAAGAATTATTCCTCTATATACTATGGTTACATTTTATACTATTAAAATCTGGGAGGATAACAGAAACTACATGGAAGTAGGTAGTAAAAATATCCCAATTGTTATCAAATTATTTGCAAGTAGCAGATTTAGGGCAGAAACCACATGTCTTCCTTTGATAATTCTAGAGAATAATTCTGCCTAATGTCATTTTAGTTCTATCACATTTGTGACTATTCTTCCTTCAATACGTTTTTTAATCAGGAAACTGCTAATGTTATCAGACTTTTTAGTTGAATGTAAAAACAATTACTGCTATGATTGGGAAAGTTATTAATGGCATACATGACCCACCTAAGGGGTAGGAAATTGAAAGTAAGCTGTTAGCAAAGAAGTTTGAATGACATGCTATTAATTTCATGAAATAGAAAATGTCTAATACAATCAATTGTAACCAGCCTTTCCCACAATAGACTCCCATCTATTTTAGATTACAAAATTGCATAAAATTTGTCATATAAAGCCATTTTACAGTGTTTCCTCTTAGTCATCTGAAACATTCAAATCCAAGAATTGTGCAGATCTGGAATCTGATGGTAGGAAGACAAGGTAAAGTGAAGAAGTTGGGTGAAAATCAAACTGATGGATATTTTCCTGGCAGCTGACCTGATAGACACAACATTGGGTAAATTATTGAGGTATTAGCCATAGCATATTGGAATAGTTTGGAGTTGGTGTGGTCTCACCCTGATTATCTTTTCTCTTCCTCAAGAATTAAGGACAGGAACCCTGGCTTATGCTGACCCTTTCTATTGATCTCAAGCCTTCAGGGAAATAAAAAGAAGTTCTGTCTCTCTAACTACTAAAGATTAGAGAACCTAATACAATAAAGGTGTGGATATAAGCAAACTTTACCCAGAGACCTCAAAAGGATAGGAGTGCATGGACAAGAAAGTATGCACCAGTGTAGCATCGGGGTGAGCAGTCAAGCCTGCACATGTCTTGCAGTGTGAGGCACACACATGTGCCTGCCAGGAATGGCTTTTTTCTACGTAGTTCTTTTCTACTCTTTCATCATGGGCCACCCTAAGTATCACCTCTTCTATGAGACTTTTCCAGGCAGTGTCTCCTATCTCCTCAAAGAGTATAGATTTCTTATAGTCTGGTCCCATTGCGTACAGCTCAATAATAGCACTAATCATGTTTTAATATGATCAGTTCTTTTATCCCACAGGGCAATTTTGTCCCCCAGGGGACCCTGGGCAGTGTCTGGAAATATTTTTGGTTGTGACATCTAAGGAGAAGGCTGCTTGCTACTGGCATCTAGTGGGTAGGGACCAGGGATGCTGCTAAACATCCTGCAATTCTCAGGACAGCTCCCACAGCAAAGAATTGTCCTGCTTGAAAAGTCTGCAGTGCCAAGCTTGAGAAACCTTGTAATAGCTCATTGTTAAACTCTCACTGAATAGCAGAACCTGTGTTAGGTTCAGAAGGGAGAGATAAATATCAAGATAACAGGGTCAAGGTATTTCTTTACATGACAGTCTTCTTCCCTGTATTAAAGTGGTAATATTCTGAGCTTACAAAACAGAAACAGCCTCACAGACTTTGAAAGCAAACTTACGGTTACCAAAGGGGAAAGGCAGGCGGAGGGATAAATTACGAGTTTGGGATTAACATATATACAATACTGTATATAAAATAGATAACCAACAAGGACCTACTGTATAGCACAGGGAACTCTACTCAATCCTCTTTAATAACCTATATGGGAAAAGAATCTGAAAAAGAATGGATATATGTATATGTGTAACTGAATCACTTTGCGGTATACCTGAAACTAACACAGCACTGTAAATCAACTATGTTCCAACAGAAAATAAAAATTAAAAAAAAAAAAAGAAAGAAACCTTTCTCGTGACTCTCCCCTCCATTCAGCCTCTTGGCCCAATGAGTGCCACAACCGTCCATTCATTTTGTTCCTCAGGCTAGGAGTCACCGTGGTCTTCTCTCTCCTCCCCATTTCCAGTTCATTACCAAGTCCTGCAGATTTTTCCTGCCCTCCCTACATCCTACCTACTAGACGTAAATTTTTCCTCTGACTTTCAGCTGCATTGAGGATACAGACTAAATTCTTCCAAGTCTTTTCATGTTCTTTTCATGCTCTTCCCCGGCTTCTCCACTAGCCTCACTGAACACGATGCCCCTCCCTGGTCCCTCCATCCACATAGCCTCCTTTTGGATTCTTGGTCTGGGCCTTCCAACACACAGGGGTCTCAGTCTGAGCTATGTTTCCTTTCCCTTTTTCCCCTGATTGAATCCCACTCATCCCACCTATCTCTGTTCAATTATTTCTGCCTCAGAGAGATTTCCTCTGGCCACACTGTGGGTCTGTTCTCCCCACGGTCCCTCATAGCCACTTTCTTTATAGCATTTGTCACTGTAATTATGCCTTAATTTGTGTGATTACATTTGCTTTTGCTCACCATTAATCTGCAGAAATTCGGATGGGCCTGGAACGTCTTCAGAATTTATTAAACATTTGCTGAATGAACAAATAACTAAAGGAAGGAATATGTGAATCTGAGGTCATGTTATAGATATCAGTTGGCACAACTAGTTTCTGACTTTATTCACAGTGTAACTGTAGTCACTGCTCTGTTATTTCAAATAATGATGGAGATCAGTGCCCCAACACAGGTCTTACCATTATCTTAAACAACTGGTTTTATAGAGACTTATCCTCTTTCAACAAGAGCAGCTCTTTGGGCAGTAGTTGAAAAAAACATGCTAGGAAACAAAAATTTTTTAAACACAGTTTTGAAAAAGTAAGAATGAAAACATGTTTTATTCTAATCACATAATTGTTCAGACTTCACTGTTTAATTAATCTAAGTCTTTTACATGTGTAGAGGGTCCAAGCTTTAGCTTAAGCTATATCTCCTATTAGGATTAAAAGTCTGGAGTGTGTCTGTTGAACTGGTAAACCACACCTGCTAGGGGCCAACTTGAATGAGAATTTGAGAAGATGCAAGGGAAAAAAATGTCAGGCAGAAAAACCTAGCTTAGAAAAAAAAATCCCTGATATAGCACAGTATTTGTCTGAGGGTTTGATAAGGAATGGGACTGCTAAATGCAAACTTAAAAGTCATTCACTCATTCACTAAACATAGTAAGACATGGGGCACAGTGCTTTGGAACCCCTTCAAAAGAATATTTAACAGAGTTTACATAGAAAGGAGGAATAAATGCACTTTCTCATTTTGATAGAACTCTAAGCAGCTCTGGCAACTTGAATGTCCCAGAAGCGATGGTGGGGTTAGGCAGGTGCCAGCAGACATGACAGACCAACAGAAGTACCACAAGACCCCAGTGGCCGTACCTGGCAAGGGCGACAGCAGTCTGTGTTCATGAGACAACACATGAACAATTCTGCATTTCCCAGAAAAGAGGTCCAGGACAAGCAAAAAGGAAAAGTACTCTGCTTAGCAAATAAAGACTACAGCTGAGAAGCCTGGTTCAAGTGCATGTCTGAGAAGTTTATAAGGAGGAGGTGTCACGTATGTGCAAATGGGGAGCAAGGGCTGTTGGAACACAATGACAACTCTGAACCCCATACCATTTGTACCTGCAGGCTGATGAGGCCTGGCAGAAGCACTGCAAACACTATGACTCATGAAATTCATAAACTGATTCTTGATTCATACTAATCTTTTAATCTTCACATTTTTCAGTCACTTTCACTAGCTGTCACTGCTGAGTTACTCTCTCTCGAAATATCACAGATGTGGATATTAATGTATTCTTTGCAAACTGTGCTTATTTTTCAATGGAAGTGACTATTATCTTTGATAACTTAATGAGGACTTTCATTCCAAAGATCAGTCACATGCATCAGATTCCATAAGCCATGGATCATCCTTACCTGGAATTTAAATAAGAATCATTACTTTATATTAAACTTTATTGTGGGGGAGAAATCATCTGATAGACTAACCACATGTTTGAGGAACAATGAAAAATCTTTGAAAATATAAAATGCTTAGAGTAGACTAATGACAAATATTTCACTTTCTTTTAGTGAGCCCATTTTAATTCATTTAAGGGACTTTTGTCATGGAGTCCTAGAGCTGGAAACACAACTCCGTATGTCATATAGTCTGTCCTCCTGCCTTCACACTGATGGTGATCTCGCATACTTTCATATATCTTCAGGGATCCCTTTTCTATGACCATGCCAGTGTGAATATAAAAATTCCTATGCATGGAGAGTAAATACAGCCTCCTATACGCTATGTTGATTTTAGATCCTAGAGGTCTTTGGGATTCTATTATTACTCTATTTTGCCTTATCTTTTGCTGATTAGAATGGAAACTGCAATCTAAGTAGGCAGTGAGACAGGCCAGCCGAGAAGGGACTAGGCACTGGAAACGAGACATGGCTACCGAGGTGAAATAGACCCACCAAGTCGAACCCTGCAGAGAATAAGTGGTTTTGTAAAGGGAACAAAGTACATGCACAAGTAAGAATAATATAAGTAAGAAGTAGATTGTGGTAAATGTGTGTGGTAGGCAGAATCATGTCTCTCCATCCCATTTCCTAAAGATGCTCACGTCCTAGTACTTAGAACCTGTGAATATGGTACCTTAGATGGCAAAAGGGACTTTGCAGATAAGATTAAGGATCTTGAGATGGGGACATTATCCTGAATTACCCAGGTAAATGCAATCTAATCACTGGATCCTTAAAAATGGAGCACATTTCCAGCATGTGGTAAGAAAGAAGAATGATCAGAGTCAGAGTGAGCCGTTCCACTGAAAGAACATTGAGAGAGATGCAGCTTTGCAGGTTTTGAATGTGGAGGAAAGGTCACGAGCCAAGGAATTTGGGTAGCCACTCGAAACTGGAAAAAGCCAGGAAATGGATTCTGCCCTAGAGCTTCCAGCCCTCCTGACACCTTGAGTTTAGCCCAGAGAAACGTGTGCAGACTTCTAACCTACAGAACTGTAAGACAACAAAATTGTACTATTTTAAACTCCTAAGTTTCTTGTCATTCATTACAGCAGCAAGAGAAAACCAATGTGACTAAAAAGGTTGGGTCTCCCTTCTTCTGCCCTTGATTGCTTACATTCTCCTCTCAAAATAACATCCAAAGTGACCCTATTTAAAAAAAAAAAAAAAAAAAACAGATCATGTCTCATTTCTGCTCAGAATCCTCCAGTGGCTTCCAATCTCAAACGGAGTGAAAACGAAACTCCTCTTCATGGCCTTCAAGGCCCCATGCCATCTGTCCCATCATTTCCTGTGACTTTATCCCCTACCCTTCTCCCTCTCACTTCCCCTTCTCCAGCCACACTGACCACCTTGCTCTTCCTAGAACTCACCTGGCAGGCTTCTGCTTCAGGACTTGGGGTTTGGTGTCCCTGTGACTAAAAATCTCTTTACTTTGATAGCTGGGGACTCGCCTGTATACCTTATATGGGTCTTTGTTCCAGTGACTCCCATTAAGAGAATATTCCATGACCACAAATAAATTGGAGTTGAAACCTCCCACTTCCACCCAATTTCAATTTTTTTGCTTTATTTTTTGTCACGTCACTTTTACATAAAATATCCAAAACCATTTTACATATATTTTACTTATTTCTGTTGTTCATTATCTTTCTCTTTCCATTAGAATGTAAGGCTCATTAGTACATGGAGTTTTTCTGTTTTATTCATTGCTGATTCTCCTATATCTAGAATGTTGTCTGGCATGTAATTGGTGCTTAATACATATTTATTGAATAAATGAATAAAAATGATATTAGAATTAAAAGAGGGAATAACCTTAGATGTTTATTCTCTTCTTGATCTCATAATGACATTTATATTCAATGGAACCCAGGTAAAAGATTTTTAAAACAACATATGAATTTCTGCACAAACCAGAAATTTTATAGTTAATCTTGTGTTATTTAGATTTATGATCAGTCTCTCTCTAATCCAAGATCTCTCAGTACTTCTAGCTTATTTCTCAAAAACTTAGCAATGCATTAGTATCTGTGATTGTGAAATTTGAAACACTGTAGCACTCATCTGGTCCTGTCAAATTGGGATATATTCAATACTTAGTGGCACATGAGCTGTCTTTCCACAGCCTCTTCTTAAAGTGCATTGGACACAACTGCTGTCATTCATTTCTCTATTACTAAAAATTAGCATGGTAATCTGGAATGTAGTTTGTCAGCACACACACACACAAAAGTGTTTTTCAGTCAAATTTTTTCTTCCTTCTACCTTTATTTCCATTTCAGCTTCATTAAAATTTGCCAAGGCTTCCCTGGAGTTGTCTCCCTGTCTCACCCCAAATCAATATAGGTATCATTTACTTTGGGGGGGTATTGATTTACTGTACCTAGTTCAAAGAGCTCATTACTGGGTTGGCATTTTATCATAAAACTTTATAAGTGAATGTTGTCAAAGAGGAAAGAGGAATAACTCCAAACCCTTCTGCTATCTGCCATTTGGAACTATTTCTTTCCCTAATTAGGGTTTGTACCAAATGTTATTTTATTGTTTTGTTTAACTTTTTCCAAATGACAGTCCTAACAGGGTAATGTATTGAGATTTATAACATAAGGCTGAAGATGCATTATATTTCATAGCATCCAATAGGACTAGGTTCCAAAATGAGCATTAATATTCATTATATCATGTTAATCTCACAACACTATAGACACATGCGTAGGTTAAAAATTGACTGATTCGGGGCTTCGGGGCTTCCCTGGTGGCGCAGTGGTTGGGAGTCCGCCTGCCGATGCAGGGGATACGGGTTCGTGCCCCGGTTCGGGAGGATCCCGCGTGCCGCGGAGCGGCTGGGCCCGTGAGCTGTGGCCGCTGGGCCTGCGCGTCCGGAGCCGGTGCTCCGCGGCGGGAGAGGCCACAGCAGGGAGAGGCCCACGTACCGCAAAAAAAAAAAAAAAGGACTGATTCACCGTGAGTCAGTTTTCTATAAATTGCCTAAGGTTAAATAATTGTTTAAGAAATTGATGTGCTAGTGAGAGAGGTGAGGTACTGTGATGTTGTACTGTATTATGACACTTAGTATTGTGATACCAATCAGGATTTTCTCAATGGACCTTGTTCTTTTTTCTATAATAACTCCAGGTAGATATCACTTAGTATCTTCTTAAAATTTTCATTGAAAGACAATGCAACTCTATAGAAGCAATCCTTTACATTATTGGTACAGCTCTGTACACTCAAGGGAAAAAAAAAGCTAAGTTTCAGTGATTTCCCTCCATTGGTTATAGTTCTGGCTTCTGGGGCAGGACAAAGTACTTTCCACTGTCTTTCACATTTGATAATATAGGTAACAAGACTGTATAGGTACAGCCATGGTAAATAATCTCTATTTTGGTGTGACAATTCCATCAAAGGAGAAAACATTTAAATAAATTACAGAACAGTGTTTCTCAAATAGTAGGAACATACCAACTTCATGACCTCAGGCCACTGTACCTGGTGGGAAATAGGAATTTGGTCATATTCCTCAGGTGTATTAAATAAAAGAAAGACTGAGAGTCACTATTATAGTGATTGATTTCCATCTCTCCAAGCACAGAATATGAACTGTAGTGGAATATATCTTATGAATGCCCCCAATGGCAAGGTATCTCTACCTTGAGCTAGGCAAAGATGCCTACCCGCTGATGGAAGTTCATAGTGATCATTAAAACTGTACCTCTCCTCTTAAATGCAAATAAAGTTCATGCTAAAAAATATACTAAAAAGCTTTTCTAAGTGAATGGATTGCTCATTGTCTGCGGCCCTCAGAACCCCATGCTGTCCTTTAGATGCTACAGAAGCAAGATATATTTCAGAGCTGGGATTTTAAAAAAAATCTTCACTCAGCACACCTGCAGAGACATTTCTCTAGGGTTTCTGGGTAGTTTTTGAGCAAGAAACTTGGGGAAATCACTATAGGATGAAGGAAGAATTCTGTTCGCTTCTACAAGTATGTCCAAGACTGAGATATCTAGGGCTGTCAATACTCTGCTTTAATGAGCGTTAAATTCACTTTAAAAAAGTCAACCAAACACTCTTCTGTAAACAACATTCTTAGTTAAATGCCTTATTTAGTGATTACAAAAGAGGCATTTGTTGTAAATTTGCCTACATGGTTTGATTTAAGAATATTTATATTCTATTTTATGCTGGAAACCACATTTAGAGATTATCAGAAGAGAAATATAATAAAGCAATCAGATTATGTAGACTTATTTCAGTTATTTTTTATATTAAAATTATATGCTCAGAGTTTCAAAGACTTAAGAGACAATTCAAGAGAATGCTATTTTGTTTTACGTTTTCAGAGAATGGGGACCTATTTCTAATTAAAGTGCAACAAAATCCAAATAACTATAAAATTATTTCTGGAGGAAATTTTGTTAAGGAATATTTATTTAATAACATTTTAAGGATAATAACTCATGCAGGATCATGTTTGTCTATTATTAATTTATAAAATTATATCTAAGAGACTAAAACCACTGTTACAGATTTCAAATGTGTCTTTATTTCAGGAAGCTGTTTGGCTCTTTAAGATACAGGGTCTCAGCAGAAAAAAAGGTCAGCAAAGAAAAGCTGGTTCTTGAGGAAAAGGAGCAATATAGTGTCAATACAGTGTCATTTTCCTGGCCTTTTAATTAGTATTAGGAGTCTTTTGATTATCTTTGTATACAAATAATTTTGCACTTACTTTTAAATTTTGGTGCAATTTTAAGTGAAAAGGTCCCTTCCTCTTGGAAGCCTTTCCTGATTCCTCATCTAGAATCAATTATTCATTTCTGTGCTCCCACAGCATTTCATTGATTTAAATAACATTTTAGTCAGCTCTGCACTGTACTTTTGCCACCACCGGTTGTGGAAAGCAGGGATGGGAAGGGTAAGGGAGAGAACCCTTTAAAATATATATATTACAGTACACATATATGTGTATATATATATATATATATATATTAGAGTACTAAATGTATTAGTGTAGTGAAGGGTAAGGGAAAGAACCAAATATATATATATGTATATATACATATACATGTATATATACATATATATATAAAACAATACATATGTAATATATATGTATATTACAATAAAAGTGAAAAGTAGAAAGCATCTACTCTTAGCTATGGGAATACTCAACCATGAGAGGCCAACTCTACCCAAAGATCAGAATCAAAGAAGAAACCTTAAAAGAGTTGACATTAAGAAGTAGGTATTAAAATATAGTAGAGAGGACTTGCAAGTATTTCTGAAAGAGAAGTAAGTTTGCATGAAGTCAAGAAGGTGTAGAAACAGATGCATATGAAGGGGATCTGAATATAGGACATTGTCTGTAACATAGATACATATGGGGGACGGATATATGTGAGGCTCGGAAGTTAGGTTGCAGTGAAATTGTGAAAAATTTCTTATGCTGTGCTAAAAAGGTTGGATTTAGTCCTCCATATAAGTTTTACATGGTGTCCAGCTTCGCTAGAGTGGGCTCCCTCAGGGCAGGGACTGTCTGCACTCACGTGTTTTGAGCTCAACTCCATGCCCCAGCATATGTCTTAATGCACAGTACATGATTAACGCCCTGTAAATATTTGTTGAATTCATGTATGAATGCACGAATCGTGCATGAAACCAGATCATTGCCATAGAATCAAACGCTAGGATTGCAGGAAGGGAATGTGTCATGCAGTAGCCTCAGAATAAGAGGAATAGAAATGCAGAGTTAAAAGCAGCTTTGCCTTGTGGAAGATTTTTAAATGTGAAAAAAGGGGACTATTAGAAAAAGAACTCTAAGTGGAAATTACCATTACTTTGTTCCATTCTGATGGAATATGTACAATATACAGTTTCTGTAAGCTGCATTTTATTAAGATGCATAGTATCTTAATTTTAACCTTCTTTCTTTGGGCTAAATTCCTCACTACCACTGCAACCGACAGCTTCTTTTAACAGTAGAACTAAAGAGAAAAAAAAATCACTTTTGCCTGAGAGTATCTCTGCTGACCTGCATCCCATGATGTTTAGCAGCAGAGTGCTGCGTGTGAAAAACCATGCAGATGTCATGGCAGTAAACATCACAGAAAGATTTCTATTTTAAGAGCCAAAGCAACCAATCAAATGATGAGAAAATGTACAAGTATAGAGTGTTTTATAATCTGGTTTTGAAAACTTGGTCCTTAGATGTGGAATGCTTATTTCAGAAAGAGAGTGAAATGGCAGATGGGTGCCCATTTTTTCCTTGAAGTTAGGAAGGCATTTTTACAAAAGCACCTCCTTCATCTATGAAATGTATTTCTAGATAGGAAGAGGGAGGGTGCTGTTCTTTGTAGGAACTGCAGATAAACTCCAGTCTGCCATCTTAATTAGCAGAGAAACTAGTTTTTACTCCAGAAATTGAGAAAAACAAAATGCTCAGGAGTCAACCAACACTTGGCAAGTTGTCATCAGGACTTGGCTATGAAGGTACATGATGAAAGAACTGCACAGTTTCACAAGTCTTGCTGACCTGCATTTACAAATAGAGTTGGCAGCTAAGGGAAGCAAATAGGGAGGGAAGTTGGGATTTTAAATCAGGGTATAATATTTTGCTTTTTTTAACATTATTCAACAACAAACCTTTAGTATAACAGCTAACCTCATGGTATCTACCCTCAAGGACACTCTTCCAAGAGATGTAGATCTAAGAATAAACATGATCTTGCAGCCACCCTCAAGAAGTTTAAGAGATTTTTGTGGAGACGAACAAGTTAATAGGTAAATGAGAATGCAGTGTGAATTACAATAAAATGGAAGAGTATAGAGAAGTATATAGGAGTAGCTATGAAGAGTGAAGTTATCTCAGCTGATCTAGGGTTAAGGAGTCAGGGGAAGATTCCAGAGAAGTGAGGTCCAAGTCTAATCCTAAAGACAGGTTGGGGTTATTCATTGGAAGGAGGGGAACAACAGAATGGCAGAGCTGAGTGACAAAATGGCACGGTCTGAGAACTTCAAACCATATAATGTAGCAGAAACATAAAGGGCCAGAAAGTGCTAAGAGATGAGTGTGGAGGAAAAAGCAGGGGCCAGTACACGGGGGACAAGAAACTTAAAACATCAGAGTAGGATAATCAAATTTGTACGTTAGCTGTACTCCTAAGACTGGATTGAAGAGGCTAAGACTGGCATCAAGGAGGGTCAAGAGATGATTGCAATAATTAGAGGATGACTTCTAATTTCCCCTGTGGACACCTGGGTGAGTTGTATGTTCTTTGAGATCTGGAGGAAGGCAGATGAGCCTGGAGGCTGGTGTGTGGAGTAGATGGAGGTGAGGAGTGAGGGGATCATCTGCATCTGTGGGAACTCCAATGAAGAAGTTCAAGACATTGAGTTTAAAGTAAGTAGTTTATATACTAGCTATGAATCAGTAGAAACCAAGGAGGGAAACAGTCTTTTCTGTACTTGATATTCTAGAGTCATTATTATTATTTATTTCTCAGTTCCAAATGTGAAAAACAAACCTATGGCCTCCAGAAATATTAAAAAGATATTTTATAGTCTTTTGGTGGAAATCTTTTCCAAAGTGGTAGCTTTCTATAGATATCTTGAAAAACTGTAATGCAACCCTATTGCAACCCAGATTATTTTATTGAACTCATATTTCTTTGTGTTAAAACTGTTGTGGAGTGAATTTAATACTTAGACTGAGAAATACTTTTATTAGATTATTTTATTAGATTATTCTATTCAACTATATCATTGTGTGTATGGTTAAAGGAATTATCTTTCTACAATATTGTTTTTATACATTTTAAAATTTTTGTTTATTTATTTTTGGCTGTGTTGGGTCTTCGTTGCTGCGCACAAGCTTTCTCTAGCTGCGTTGAGCAGGGGTTACTCTTCATTGCGGTGCACAGGCTTCTCACTGCGGTGGCTTCTCTTGTTGCGGAGCGTGGGCTCTAGGCACGCGGGCTTCAGTAGTTGTAGCACTCAGGCTCAGTAATTGTGGCTCACGAGCTCTAGAGCGCAGGCTCAGTAGTTGCTCCACGGCATGTGGGATCTTCCCGGACCAGGGCTTGAACCCGTGTCCCCTGCATTGGCAGGCGGATTCTTAACCACAGTGCCACCAGGGAAGCCCCTACAATATCGTTTTTATTCAACACAAAAAATTTAGAATAGTTAAGTTATTTGAGTGGAATTCAAATCATATTTTATATTTCTATATAGAAACTAGTCAATGGCTAAGACCAAATGAATCATAGTGATTAAATTGGAATAATAGTGAAAGTGTTTAAAAATATAATTTGTTGGGGTGTAAGAGAAAGATTGAAAGAATTGTACATAATCACCTTTGCAACTATAACATGTAATACATCTATAGAGAAATAAGCCAAGCAAACTTCTGATTAGTGATTATCCTACTTATTGCTATGTCTTCTATTCTCTATCACACAATGGTGATTTGCTGCTTTTTAGTATACAGAAGACTTCCCACTGGAATATTATTGTGAAAAATCCTTCTTTGGGGCAGGAAAATAAATTCTAACTATTGTTTACCAACTAAAGAGCATTGGAAGAAGTGTAAGCTTTTCAAGGCAGCCACTGAATGTACTCCACAAAATTTGGCCCAAGGACATCAGCTCAGTGGAAATACAGAATATTCCCTATTTCTTTTTCTTATGATGACTTCTTTATGCAGCTGATCATCATCAAAATTTAGTGATGTACTTGGAATCCTAGATTCTTAGAATCGGATAGAGCCTGTAGGACCCTTACGACACTAATTCTCATGGGTTGATATCTAGCCTCTACTTGATGCCTCTCTCAACTACTCACCAACTTGATTACCTGCCTCTGGACAAATTCTAGTTTGTCTGTCCCACTGAGATTATCAAAATATTGATTGTAGTCATTAGAATTGGGAAAATTAATAAGGAATAATATTTTCACTGGGTATCATTGTTTTCAGCATAGTAATAATGACACCTTGAGTGCAGTACTTTCTAGTTGTGTGACATTAGGAAAGTTACTTAACCTCTCTGCACTCATCTGTGAAATAAGCCAATAACATTAGTTTAATTCCTATAATAACATTTTAGGGTTGTTGTAGGAAATAAATGAGTTAACATAAATAAACCCTTAGAACAATGTTTAGCACATAGTGATCTGTAAGAATCAGTTAATGTTTGTAGAATAGGAGGCAAATCAATCTGGAGAAACAACAAAAATAGCTTTCTATCAGTGATTCCAAATATCTACAGATTTTTCTTAAAACTTCGAATTTTCAAAAAACTGGAAAGACACCAAATTTCATAAGAGAGTAGCTTTTAGTTGGTATTGTTTTACCTTTGAAAATGACAGAGGAACCTAGAAAAAATGAATTAAAGCTGTTAAAAGTTAAGATATTTTTGATGGGCAATGTTTTGTTTTTTTTCTTATTTTCCATGATCTGAAAAGCAGCAATTGTGCTTGCAATAACCCAAATCTCCTCTTTTTTCCAATTTAAATGAATCCACTTCAGATGTACGGTTTTATAATTTTATATTCATGACATGCTATTCATCTTCTCTGAACTTGCCTTGCTACCTCTGACAATCAGAATCCCCTCAGATGAATTTCACAGACACTTGAAAATTAATTCTGCAAAAAGGTTGAGGAGACCATTGAATTTTTTAAAGAACACTTTTAGCTTAGATCTCAGTAGTCATCTGAATTAATACCCAGGCTTATTTTCTACTTTTTGAATAATAAGTATATCCATGAAAGAAACGGGAAAGGATCAATAGAGAAGAAACTTTGAAAAAACTTCTCGAGTAGATGCCTCATGGTTTTATGCTAAAATAATTCTAAAGTCATCAGGTAAACACACATATTACAAGAATCACACTGATGTAAATTGTAGGTTATGGAGTTTTTGACATTTCCTTACTTCTTTAATAAAAAAACATAAATTTCTGGCTATGAATTTCAGAGGTTCATCCACAGTAATAACTATTAATCACAAAGAAAAAGCTAAGAGAATTTTCCATCTAATAAAATTTTAACAAATAAGCTATTGCTCTTCAGCCATACTGTCACATTAATCAGTTTAGTTTAGTTACCTGTTATCATCATTGTGATTACTGCTTTTGGCTTGTATGAGGACCCTCTTTAGTAAGTATTCATTTTTATTATAGGAAGAAGTGAAACAATGGCATAATTTCGTTATAGGTGTTACCTTAACAGTCTTCTTTTTTGACAAATTAATTCCTCACAAAATGGATGCATTCCTAATAGCCAGGACAATAAAGTGGATCATGGGAAAAATAAACATTATTTCTCAGAGAGTTCAGATGATCTACCTTCTCTATTGTCTGGAGAGATTAACTCAGCTACTGGAGTAAAGCCTGATGGACTTTTTAAAAAGCGTTTGCTTCCTGATGTGTCAGGAGTGAAGAAACTGTTTATGACTTTGAGCTACTTTGAGTATTAAGATTGTTGTGAGGATTCCAATGATATAATATGTGAAAGTTCTTTGTCAACATTAACGCACTCTAAAATGTGGTGTTCTTCTTTTTTAGCAAAGTGGTGATATAATCAGATTTATTTTTGGATTAATGTGAATGTGGGCTGAAGGATGGCTTACAGTGAGGAAAGACTACAGGCTGGGTGACCAGATAGAAGGTTATTTGTAATAAAAATTATTGGCTTGTGAGTGAGTCAATGGGAAAGGAAAGGACAGGACAAATAATATGGAGGAAGGTAACTTAGGTGAACATTAAAGTTCCTTTTAACATTAACATTCAGTTAGAATCTGATAAAAAAAAAGAAAAAGGCAAACAAAAAAACTATGCCTTGCCATCCATATACACACAGTTTTATATGACTTTATCTGAAACTTACAAACACCTAAATTTCATGTAGAATTGGAGAGAAAGGGAAATGCTAGATGACCCAGAGGTTTGATTGCAGGTTGCTTTGGAAAAATGATGATGTCTCAGTAAAAATAGGGACTTACATTTCTCAAAAAACTAAAAATAGAACTACCATATAATCCAGCAATTCCACTTCTGGGTATATATCAAAAAAAAAAAAAAACCCAAAACACTAATTTGAAAAGATACATGCACCCCAATGTTCATAGCAGCATTATTTACAATTGCCAAGATAGGGAAGCAACCTAAGTGTCTATCAACAGATGAATGGATAAAGAAGATGTGGTATATATATATATATATATATATATATATATATATATATATATATATATACACACAATGGAATACTACTCAGCCATAAAAGGAATGAAATTTTGCTATTTGCAGCAAGATGGATGAACTTAGAGGGTATTATGTTACATGAAATAAGTCAGATGGAGAAAGACAAATACTGTATGATATCACTTATATTGGGAATCTAAAAAATACAACAAACTAGTGAATATAACAGAAAAGAAGCAGACTCACAGGTATAGAGAACAAATTAGTGGTTACCAGTGTGGAGAGGGAAGGAGGGAGGGGCAATGTAGGGGTAGGGGAGTAGGAGATACAAATTATTATGTATAAGATAAGTGTATAAGATAAGGTACAAGGATATACTGTA
>RJWK010042624.1:0-19084 GCA_004363435.1 Platanista minor
TGAAAAAAACTGTTACAAACCAAATGGCAAAACAATATATTCATATAAGTCTAAGGGAAACTATTACTTTAAAAAGAGTAACAAAAAGACAACTGACTTGTAAATGAGACAGTGCCTATAAGAAGGAATAAAATGTCATCTTGAATGATCTGGAAGAAAATAGTTACCAGCCTAAAATTTCTCACCCAGCAGAAACATCCTTTAAAAATTAAGGAAAATAAATGTTCTGAGTCAAATAAAAATGGAGAAATTTAAAAAAAAAAAGTCTGCAAGGACAAAACAGTTTTCATAATATTACTAAGATATTATTTGCCCTTTCTGCTCTTAATCAACCAGTGTGCAGTGGAGTTTGAGAGGCTGTGCGGATCAGGGTCCAGGTGGGAGTCAGAAATCACACAATAATTTGCACAGAGAAAGTTTAATGTAAATAATTACTAACTATAATGGAATTAACTGTAAGGGAGTAAAGATAGTAGTTAAGGAAGGAAAACCTTTGGAAGGGAGACCCCTCCATAAGGCTGGGATTCAGACCTCATTGGAGAAGTTTCAGTAGATGGTAGAGAGCTTTGCTAGTTACCCCTGGCCAGACCTGGTGCACAGTACCCTCCAGAGTGGGGACTGGTAAGGCAGGGTAACAAGCATAAAATACACTTCAGAGCGCATTTGGGCAGGAAGTCAGAGCCAGAACTGCCAAACAGCAACCACCCATCCTGGCTTTAGGCAACCAGCTATAGGAAGCCGACTGCTGGGGTACCTGGGAGACTTACTGAGAGTCTGCCTGTGGGGTGCTACTGAAACTCATGCGTTGGGGTGTCTTCCACACACTCCAGTAGCAGCCACCCTATAGGAAGGAGAAGAAAACAAATGGAGGCATGCTAGAACCAGGAAGGGAGGTTTCTTCCTCCGGCAGTGTCCCTCCAACACCCTCGACTGTCAAAGCTTATGTATGCATCTTGCCAACTGCAAAGGAGAAATACTTATAGGAGCCAGTTACACTATCACAGAGCAGGCAGTGAAGGATATATTTGGAGATAAGAGGCAATAAATTCTTAGTGGGTTACTATATGAAAGTGATAAATCATCTCTCTGATAGCTAACGTAATATGTGTTTGTGGATTCTTTATTTTTAAATTTTGTTTTAATTTATAATGTAAATATTAATAGCTATAACCCATAGACAGAAGAACTTTGGGATCCTCAATTTTTAAATGTGTAAAGGGGTTTTGAGTCAAAGTTTGAGAACCACTGCTCTATATTATTCCTTTTAAATAAGCATTTAAAAAAAGAGGTAAAATTCATCTGTAGTGCTAGAGGTCCAGAGGAGTGGTTACCTTGGGAAGGGGCAGAACGGAAGCCTCTGGGGTGTTGGTAATGGTCTGTTTCTTTATCTGGGTGCTGACTCCTTGATGCAGTCACTTTGTGGAAACTCATTCACCTGTATACTTATGGTTGTCAACTTGTTTGAATGTATATTACATTTCAGTAAAAAGTTAAGACTCTTCTTTTCCCTCTCTTCCTAACCCACACCCTGTTGTTAAATCTGTTTGTGGTGTTTTTGCTTTGTTTTGTTTGTTTTTAAAGTAGCACAACCTTACACTGGGTAATTTTCATCCCTGAGGATGAAAGACTCAGTTGGGACAGGGTGGAAGAAAACTGCTTCATAGTCCTGCCTGTGCTTATCCTCAGCTCTGTGCTCTACCCCCAAAGGGATCCCTCACCTCCAGCCCCACAAGGACAGGTGGTCCCTCCCTGGGAGAAGCTTAGCTAGAATGCTGAAAGCATCTCTGGTCTTCTCAAGTGCTTTATGGCTTTCTCAGGTGGAGGGGAGTACGTGTGTGTTTACCTGTTTGAGATCAGTTATGAAGATTTTCCCAATTTTCTCTATATTTTCTGTTTTGCATTGAGAGAATGTTTATGAACTTATATGTTCTCTGAATGATTAAATTCAATTGTTTGATTTAGGAAATTGTTTTCCTTTTTGTCATCTGTTCTTCTGGGTCCCAATAATTTGCTTTGCTTTCTGATTCTTCCATCCTGCTGTGAATGATTTCCATTTTAGTCTTCTTTATTTCCAGTGTTCCTATAGCCTTGCTTCCTTTCCATACAACTTCAGAATTTAATTCTTTAATGTATCATCCTAGTAATAAATCTGGCTTATCACTCCTCTTCTGCAGACCCTGCCATCTCAAGAGTTTTCCGTCGTCTTCCTATCTGCTTCCTAGCCATGCACATGGCTAGGAGTACTGTTGGTACGTGGCGACTTTGCCTAATCATCTTGTGCATCTCACTTGATTTTGTTCTTTTTGTTGTTTCAGTAAGCTAGCAGCTTTACAGTCACCATGACTGTTTTCTGTTTCCCAATTCTCCTATAATAATAAGTAGGATTAATTTGTGAAAAAGGATTACATATGACTTAATATGATTCAGTTAAATAATATTAGAAAGTCTTTTTCTGAATGCCCTTTACCCATATACAAGCTATTCCTGACTTCACAGTCCTGCTCCAGTAGTCTGTGAGTCAGGTATACAGCATGCACCTTCCCATGAAAACATGAGTGTCTTGGCTTGCTCACCTACAAGGTACCTGAAGCATAGTACTAATGAGGTATCTATAATTTGGCCGCCATTTATAACAGAGTTTTGATAAATACTGTCCAAAAGTAATACTATTTGATATAATGCTGTTATATCAATACTATCTGAAAATAATAATAAAAAATAAAATGGTACTATTTTCAGGTAGTATTATTTGGAATGCCAAGGACCTTCCCATAGTTTTCCTTCCCGTAGCCTAGGCAGCTAGTCTTTTGGACTTCACCTCTAGCCCAGACCTGGAGGGAGGGGATTGTAGAGAGGGTGGCAGGCTGTGTGGCAGCCTTCTAGTGGATCTTGTGTGAACACAGGGTGAGCGGGGAGTGGACTGTGACTTGGACATGGGGCTGTGGTCTCAGGCGTCGGTGGATAGACAGTGAGTGAGGTTACTGGTGAGAGGAGAGGGAGACGCGCTGTGAAAGGGAGTCCTGGGAACGGTGAAGAGGTGGGAGGGGCTGAAATGGGATTTAATGAAGAAGGAAATGGAAGCTGTTTGTTTCCCCTTTTCTCCTGGGAGGGAGGAGGGACCAGTGCTGACGGGGCTCCCTAGTGAACTCTCCTTCATTTCTCCTTCTTGCAACCCCTTTATTTTACCTTGCCATCATTTTCCTCTTCTATTTTCCTTTTCTTCCAGCTGCCAATCAGCAGCCCTAGGGTGCCCCGTTTAGTAAGTAGGGTTATAGTGGCAGCTTCAGGAGAGGGCTTTTGTTGGTATTTTTTCTCAATTCTTCCCCCTTCTCTCCTTTCTCTGCTCCCACTGACAGGTAATCATAGACGAGGTGGGAGAGACCACACAAGGTTTGAGGAGTTTACGAGAGCAAGAAAAAAAAGGTGGATATAGAGGCTGGAACAACTCTTAAAATTTGGGGGTGTATCCTAAAACAGATGCCTTGATGTCTGGTTACTTAGTGCTGTTGTTGCCCTCGGTTAGTCTGTTTCTAGCGGTTTCATCTAGCTAACAAGATTGAAAGAAGAGACCATGTAGAATTAGTATATTGATTCTGTGTGCAGATATTTTGGGTGTGTCTTTCTGATGGTTACATTTCTAGAGATAGTCTGTACTAAACAAGATGCATGTGGATATTTCATTGTGGAGGGGGCAGCATCAAGACTGTGGAGCTCCCAGTCAGGCCCTGCCGCTCCCTCCCTTGGTCCATCCTCTGCTTCTCATCTGTGAAATGTGACTTCAGATACGTCACAGAACTATTAGGAAGCTTCAGTGACCAGTACATAATAGATACTCAGTAAATATTAGTTTACTTCCTTTGTGGAAGGTAATCCTTTGCTTAGATTATTAAAGTGTTAGACTGTAGTGGTTCTGATTTTTTGTCTAATGGGATTCTTGAGATACGTTCACTTTGGGATTAATATAGCCTTAGTACATTATCCATTAAAACGAATCAACAGAAAACATGTCAGGAAAGAGGTGCCTGATTTTAAGAATATAATTAACATAGTTAATTAACATAGTTAATTAAAATAGTTTTAATCTAACCATATAACTTTAAGTAGGTACTATTTTATTAAACATGCAACATTAACCAAAACTTAAATAAATGAAGTACTGAGAGTTGCACCACTAGAGCCACCTGTCTTATTCTTCTATTACCCCTTCTAGTCTGGGTTACTTGATTATGCTATTGTAACAGTTTTACAAAGGCATTTGCTTTGTCTCTAGGTGTAAAACAAAGGTGTATCCAGATAATCTTCCTACAACAAGTGTGGTGATTGTTTTCCATAATGAGGCTTGGAGCACACTTCTGCGAACTGTCCATAGTGTCATTAATCGCTCACCAAGACACATGCTAGAAGAAATTGTTCTAGTAGATGATGCCAGTGAAAGAGGTAAATTTTACATTTTAATGCCAATAATATGCTACACCTTTTGTCATTCATGGTTAAAAAACTAGTTGCTATCATTTTTAACCTAATAATTTTATACAAACTTCTAATTTATCCTAAAAGTTATTTATACGTTTGGACTTATTTCACATATGCAAAAAATTTACACCCTTGTGAAACTTAAAATATTACTTTAATTAGCATTTTGTTTGTGTCACATCTTAATCTTGTTTTAAAAAGAAATCTGTAAAAATTTATGCAGAACAGTGAAAAAAAAAAAACCACGTAATTTTGTCAGCATTTTCTCTGTGGGAAGCTGCAGCCCTGAGTCAGTGGAGAAAGATTGGCTCCTACTGAGAGCCATGAATACAGAGATTTAGTTCCATGTACAGTGGGAAGCATCCCTGACAGCAAAACAGAGCCTGAGCTGGGTGAGCCTTAGTTCTCCAGATTCTTCTTAGGTTTTCCGTTTCCTCTGTTCCTAAGTTCAGGAATAATCTATAGCTAGGTCATAAAGGGTGACGAAGGAACTTATGAAAAAGTGGTATATAATATGTTTCTGATCTCACGATGAATCTCTCCAGTGGCTCTTGCCCAGACATTCTTCCAAGAATCTCAGAATTTTTCACAGCACAGCTGTTCAGGATCATTGGTGTCATGTGTTTCCCCCAATATTCCTATACTCACATGAGAAAAATTTGGAGGGAACTACGGAAAACGGCTCTTCCTTCCTTCCTTCCTTAAGCAGCCTTAAACTTCATGACCCATCTTTTCAACCTTTTTTGTTATTATCTTCAACTTTCTCACCTGTCTCTCATTGCATCTGCTAAAATAGTTTAGTCAAGTATTATACCTTCTCCTCCCTGTGCCCACACTAAATATATACATTTAACCGTGATGAATTTAATCATTTCCTACCTTAATTATTGGGAGTAATTTACTCATTGATAACAATTTAAATCTTACTTTGCCAGGTTGTAGAGGTACAAATGAAGAATAAGTTAACAGCCCTGCTGTTTCAAGGGCCGTGTAGCTTACTTCCTTAATCTAATCAAGGAGATAGTTTATAATTACATAAAACATTTAATAATAATATATAATGTAATTAATGTCAAAATGAATGAGAGCTGTTATAAATGAAGAATACCACACTTAAATAATTACCGTTGACAGTAGAAGTATAAACCCCACGTGGATAATTGTTAGCTAGGAGTTAATTAATCCCTCTTACAGACATCTATCCTGCAAGTGACTTTTACTTACATGTTGATATTTGTTAAATGTTCCTCAAGAAGAGATATTTCTCCTCAGATGAAATGATTTATTTTTCCAGTCCCCCCTTTGTTTTCTCCATTATTTTATTGAGTGCCTGAGAAGGCTGTGAAATAGTAAGTTTTTGTAGGATGTAGCCTACCTAACCAGAAAGACTTACATGTCTGCAACCTGAAGTGACAAAGATAGTCACGTATCCCGGTTATCTTTTACCTGCCTCGTGTAGGCCCTTCTGAATCACCCCAGCCTTTGTAAACCTGTAATTGGAAACATGTGGGCAGGTGTCTGCCTCCCTGCCCCGTTGGGCTTAGTCGCTAAGCAGGACGCTGAGCGTCACCCCACAGCCCTGATCAGGGACCTGGCTCTTCTAATATCTTCCTGCCTGGAAAGTCTCAGGCATCTGGGTCACCACTTCTGATATTTGGGAACCCCTGGGCATTGTGTTTTTGTGGTTATAACTGCAGTCTTGCTATCCAGATTGAGAATTACCTAATCTAACTTTCTTGTTTAGGTGGTAACTTTGGGCCCAGGAACCAGAGCCAGCTAGCTCTCTAAGTCCGCTCTTTCCTATTCATGAAGCACAGCCATGGCACTGTCATTTCTCACCTGGCCTATGAAATAGACTAATTAGTCTCCCCACAAACACTCTCACCCCATCCTGTCTGTTCATGCTGCGTGCAGAGGGAGCTTTTAAACTTGCAGACCTGACCGTGTCACTTCTCTGATTAAAACCTTTCCTCTAAACAAGGACCTGCTATGGCACAGGGAACTATAGTCAGTGTCCTGTAATAACGTATAATGGAAAAGAATCTGAAAAAAATATATATGTATATATAATTGAATCACGTTGCTGTACACCTGAAACATTGTAAATCAACTATACTTCAGTTAAAAGAAAAAGAAGCCTTCCCTCTAAGGCCTGCAGGACCTGGCCTCTGCCTGCATCTCCAGTCATATCTCAGATCATTCCCTGCCCACCCCAGCCCCTAGTTCCGCCCGTATGTTTCCTCAGAATCAAGTTGCACTTAGAGAGGCTTTCCTGAAGAGAGGCTTTCCTGACCTCCTGCGACTGGGTCATGTCCCTCTGAGCACCTCTCAGAACACTCTGTACTCCCACAGCTCTCCCCAGAGATTTACCTGTTTACTTGTCTATTTAATGACTGTCTCCCCCCACCCTGCCCCCCAGACAGGCACTATGACTCCATCAGGACTATTCGCTCACCATTATCTCCTCGGTGTCCACAGTGCCTATCACACAGTAGAAAGTCCAGAATATATTCAGTGAATGAAGGAAAGAATAATCTACCAGTCCTTTGATCCTTATTTCTACTCCTTGCCTGCACAGACTTCCTAACTAGGCTGTGTAGTGTGCACAGTCTGCTCATGGCCTCAGGCTATTGGATTTCACAGTGAACCTGCTGAGTTGTCAGCAGCTCCATTTATTAAGTATGAAGTAGGTGCTATAATTATCCCTATTTTATTGATTGAGCAAAATGAGACTTCGCATAAACCTAGGGCTTAACCTCTTAACTGCTATGTAGTCATGTCTGTCATAACTTTACTGTTAAGGGGTCTGTAATGAAGACGGAGTCTGGATGAATCCCTAGTTCATGTTCAAAGTTATGCAGTTGTCATCTCAGAAGGTTATGTTAAGATTTAGAATTGATATAATGTTCTTAATCTGAGATGACTGTTGTTTTTCTCATTTTTACACAAAAGGAAATAGAGGTTCTTATTTAAGTGGTGATTAGGAGTCAGATTTATTAACTCTAAATTCTTTGCTCTTTCTGCTGCTCTTTAGAGTTCTGGCTAAGATTTCTCAGATGTTGCTGGGAGCAGTGAAATTTTTCCTGACATTCACTCTCTGACAGCCTCACAACCCCCTGATGCAGAGATGCCTAGGGATCCATTTATAGACTAATAGCTGTAAAGATACTCTAATAAAATAAGATTCTCTCATTTTTAGATGACATAGTACCTTCTAGTCATAATCACTTAACATCCCCCCCATGGCTTCATTTTTATAAAATGAGGTTTGAATAAATAGTTCCTAATCCCTCACCTAGCCCTGAGTCCATAATTCTATATCGGGTGTTAGGAAGATACCTATTTCTTAGCCATATTGCCTGAAAGCCACAAAGACATCAAACAAAGATGCCAAGAAAATTTGTTGAATAGCAGCTTTTTTCAACTACCAGACCAGAGAATCATTCATTTTTCATTTTAGCTATAGACAGGACAGAATATTATAACTCTCAAAGATATGGGATTCAGGGATTAGATTGCTTTGATTCTTTTTTTTTTTTTTTTTTTTTTTTGTGGTACGCGGGCCACTCACTGTTGTGGCCTCTCCCGTTGCGGAGCACAGGCTCTGGACGTGCAGGCTCAGCGGCCATGGCTCACGGGCCTAGCCGCTCCGCGGCATGTGGGATCTTCCCGGACCGGGGCACGAACCCGTGTCCCCTGCATCGGCAGGCGGACTCTCAAACACTGCGCCACCAGGGAAGCCCTGCTTTGATTCTTAATAAGCACTTTAAACTAATATTTTGGGGGATGCTTATTGGGCGACACAGTGTTTGTGACACAGCTGAATTTGACTGTTCTAAGGTACTAGAATATATCTCAGACCTTACCACATGAGATTCTGTCAAACTCTGGACATAAAGCAATTTAAATTTGGATCAGGTTGGGTGAATCCACAGTCCTGAATTGTTCTCTTGGTAGTTCCCTTCTAGGATTTCTTGCTATGGGTGAAAAGAGGGGCTTTGAAGTCAGGCAGACCTGGTTTGAATCTTGGATCTACCTCTTAATAAGCCGTGTCATCTTGATCAGTTCATTTAATATTCTGAGCCTTAGAGTTTCATGTCTAAAATATGTTTAATGACATCTCATAGGGTTTTTATGAGGATTAAATGAAATAAAATATGTAAAGAACCTGGCATTGTACTAAATAGACATAAAATGGTAAAATGTTGCTTTTCATTGGGGTTGGCACTACCCTCACCTTTTTTTACTCAGAATCAAGTTATATATGTTTCTGACCCTAAGATTAGGTTCATAAAATCATGGTGATCAGATAGGAGTTCTCCACATATTTTTCAGATTCTCTTTTTAGCCCAGATATTTTAGGAAGTGTATTAGCAGACATGGAAATGATTGGTGTTCTGGTGTAGTGGGACACAGAGGCCTTTTCTTCTTTCACAGTTTTCATGGTCCTGATTATTCCATTATTGAATCAGTCAGGTCTTAACCAGTTCCAATGGACCAGAACCATTCCACTACTATTTGTCTTTCCCTCTCCGCTATGTAGGGAGCCCTTTGGATTCCCACGTTTAGTATTTAAAGAGCCCCTTAATACTTACACCCTGACCTCCGTTACTGGGGTCCCAGGACAGAGCTAGTCATAGGAGTCCTAGTGGCTCCATGTCAAGTTTTTCCTTCCCTAGAGAGACTGTCCTTGTACCTGTTGTATGGGGACAAATTGGAAAGACATTTGATCACCATCCGTCACTTCTCTGGCATAAGCACCATGAACTAACCTGATCTGAAAAGTTTCCTGTCTTTGAGGAAGTGGAACCTTTTCTGCTTTTTAAAATCAATTATGTACTTTGGAGGCAGGAAATCCTTGGCTTAGGAGCAAAGCCTCTATCTGATCTCTCTAGGCTAGCTGCTGATTTCATCACCCATTCACTCTCCCTTTCTCTTTTCCTCTTCAATTGCCCTTCCCTCTGGAAACGCTCTTTACTTAGACCAACCTGTCTGGTAAGGGTTCTGTTTGGTCTTGCAGCTCCAGTCCAGCATTCTCATCTAGCTTGACCTCATTTCCCACCTTCTGAAAAAGAACTACATAGTCAGAGACTGTGATCATCTATAAGACAATTTGTTTCTGCCTTTGAAGAAACCCCACAATTTTCCGAACTCTTAACAGCTATTGCGTATTGTGTTCTTTCTCTCTGTTGAGGTCTGGATTTAATTCTCTTGAACTACCTTCTTTCTGTCCGTGATCCTTAAGCATGACTAGAGAAAAGGAGAATTGAGCCTGACGGAGAGCTGCTTAGAGAAGTGTGGTAATGTGCCTTTGACTGAGCCTGAGCCCAGAGGCTGTCCCCTAATTCCTCGTGTAACAAAGGAGAGGCAGTCCTGGTACATTCTCTCAGGAAATAAAAAGGCTTCCTAAGTGAAACGGGTTTGTGAGTCAGGGAGCCTCACTGAAAGTGCTCAGTAGGTATGTGTTGAATGAATATTGCGAACCAAAATTGCCTTCCATCTGGACGATGCCAGCTCGCAGTTTCTTCGTGTTATTTTTTAAAATTTGTTGTGTTTTATTAATTTTCAGACTTTTTGAAAAGACCTCTAGAGAGTTATGTGAAAAAATTAAAAGTACCAGTTCACGTAATTCGAATGGAGCAACGTTCTGGATTGATCAGAGCTAGGTTAAAAGGAGCTGCAGTGTCTAAAGGCCAAGTGATCACCTTTTTAGATGCTCACTGTGAATGTACAGTGGGGTGGCTGGAGCCTCTCTTAGCCAGGATCAAACATGACAGGTAATTTTCTGGAGTCTATAAATTGTTTTCAGTGTGTTTGCCCTAAACTATGGTAAGTTTCAAAATTCCATGTTTTTAAGTAAATATAAAAATATTTTCCATTAAAATACTCATGAAGAGTACTGTAAACTAAATATGAATAAGACCACGTTCTAAAGTCTGGAAGGAATGTTTGCAGCCTGTCTTGTTAATGAGGATGGATTAGGAAACAGGATGTATACTATATGCTCTCTTCACTAAACGGGAGCAGAACAGATAGACACAGATCTCAGGGAAGGTAGGATAAAGCCCTTTACTTGTCCCTGCTCTCTAAGGCTACAATGGGGCGCGAGCAGGTCATCTCCTCTCTGCATCCTTACTGGGACTGTATCTCTCAGCCTGTAGCACAAAGTAGAAGCGGGTGGGGAGATACACATTGTCTCCTGAAATGCTTGATTGTATATGGAAAAGGACTGTAATCTTGGATAATACAGGTAGACGATTGGGAGCAGTGCAAGCTCATGGTTGTAGTCTTTCATGATGCATAGTTTTCAAAGAATTACCTACTGCTGGGCTTGGCCTTAGCTCCTAGATATGAGGAGACAACCTAACTTCAGTCTGCAAGACCTATGTTAGTTGAATTTCTGCTTGTCACTGAAGTTTGAACCAGAGGCTGTCTGTGTCAACTTAACGTTAAGGTTTAGATTTCAGCAGGGTAAACTTTTACTGGTCACACAGAGCACAGTGGGAGCCAAAGTCATGGCATCTATTCTGTTTGTAAGCAAATGCTGGACCTACCTCTCCGCAGCCCTCCCCCCGCCCCCCAGGTTTTTTTTTTGGCCACGCCACCTGGCACATGGGATCTTAGTTCCCCGACCCGGGATCGAACCTATGCCCCCTGCATTAAGAGTGTGGAGTCTTCACCACTGGACTGCCAAGGAAGTCCCCATCTCTCCCCTTTCAAAGATGAATTGCCTAGGCAGTGAGAAGATACAGTAGCTTTAGGAAGAAGAACACTGCCTGAAGAAGAAATGGGATATTTCTGTAAATTTTTTCTATATGTAACAGATGACTGATTTAGGAAGTGTTTGCTTGTGTAAAGACAGTGTGTAACCTTTATGAAGCAGGAGCCTGGACCCATGGAGAGAAAGCAATGTGAGGTGATGACAGAAATATGAAAGGGAAATTGGCTGAAATAACAACCACAACAACTTGGGCTGTGTGCTAGATTAGGTATCCTGAATAACGTTTCCAACGGAAAAAGCTAAGTGCTGGATAAATACAAAACACATTTTTTAAAAAAGATTTATTTATTATTTATTTATTTCATTTATTTTCAGCTGCGTCGGGTCTTAGTTGCAGCACACAGGATCTTCATTGAGGCACGCAGGATTTTTCATTGCGGCGCATGAGCTTCTCCCTAGTTGTGGCATGCGGGATTTTCTCTCTGTAGTTGTGGCGCATAGGCTCCAGAGCACGTGTGCTCTGTAGTTTGCGGCACACAGTCTCTCTAGTAGAGGCGCGAGAGCTCAGTATTTGTGGCGTGCGGGCTTAGTTGCCCTACAGCATGTGGGGTCTTAGTTCCCTGACCAGGGTTCAAACCTGTGTCCCCTGCATTGTAAGGTGGATTCTTTACCACTGGACTACCAGGGAAGTCCCAAAAAAACATTTTTAAATGCATCACCAAGTTGGCAGCAAAGTAAGAAATTTTGCAGATCTCAGAACAAAGTGTGAACAAGTAAAGCAGTCTGGGCACTAAAGCCAGCTTTCACTTGTAGGGTTTCTGCTGAACTTAGGGGACACTGAGCTTCTGCCTTGAAAGACAAACAGATGGGAGGATGGGAGCCAAGGCCTGGGCCCTGCCTACAGTGGGAAGACGAATAGCAAACACCTGTATAAAGCTAGGCTCCTATTGTCTGTACTTCTGTGTCAGAACGGGAAACGAATCCCACCACACCAAAGACAACTTGGCTGTTTCGACCTTGGTATGGGGTGGAGGAGGGGAAATGGATCTCCCCTAAGAATTTGTAAGCAGAACATAGAAAAGGGGCACCAATTCAGCTCTTTATATGAGACTAGTATCATCTTGATATGAAACCAGAACAGATGTGGAAAATTACTCAAACCCACTCATGAACGCTAATACGAAAATCTCACAGCACCAGCAAACTGAATCTGAGATTTATTAATATCATATCAACATATATATATTTATATATATAAGTAAAACATATCATATATCAATATATGTAACATATCATTACTACGTGGTTTAGTGTAATATTACAAAACCAATTCACATAATATACCCTAACATATTTCTGAAACTGTGATTAAAACCGTCATTAAAACTCTGTAATCACTTTAGTAGATACAGAAAAAAGTGTTCATTTGTGATTAAAATGACTATTGATTTATGATTAAAAATACTTAGTAAGCTATTATAGAATGGAAATTTACTAATTTAAGAAGCTAAACTATTATAGAATGGAAATTTACTAATTTAATTTAGCTACACACACACACACACACCCTTAGCTAGCAAATGTCATATCAATAGAGAAATGCAGAAAGTATTTTTTGGAAGATATTGCACAAGATAAGAATGCCCTGAATTATTACTGTTACTCAGTATTATTAGAAGCCTTAGATTTTGCAGTAATATAAGAAATAAATAAAGGGTATAAGAATTAGAAAGGGGGCTTCCCTGGTGGCACAGTGGTTGAGAGTCCGCCTGCCGATGCAGGGGACACGGGTTCGTGCCCCGGTCCGGGAAGATCCCACATGCCGCGGAGCGTCTGGGCCCGTGAGCCGTGGCCGCTGAGCCTGCGCGTCCGGAGCCTGTGCTCCGCAACGGCAGAGGCCACAACAGTGAGAGGCCTGCGTACAGCAAAAAAAAAAATTAGAAAGGAAAAAAACAAGTGCTGTCAACTGCAAATGATGTGTTTTTTTACGAAGAAAAGTAAACTATACACAAAGTAGTAGAAATAATAAGAATTTAGCAGTGTAGCCAAACATAAGATTACCATAGAAAAGTCAGTTGCCTTCTCCATACCAGCAGGAAGAGTTAGAAAATATAACGTGAAAAGAAGAAAAGAAATGATACCATTTATAATAGCAGTGGAAATCATAGGCAATAATTAGGAATATGTTTAACAAATGATGCATGAAATAGCAAACTGTTGAAATTCATTGGAAAATAATCTGAGCGGAGAGAAGGATAATGTTCATGGATAGAAAAGTCAATATAAAAATGTCATTTCTTGGGCTCCCCTGGTGGCGCAGTGGTTGAGAGTCCGCCTGCCGATGCAGGGGACGCGGGTTCGTGCCCCGGTCCGGGAAGATCCCACATGCCGCGGAGCGGCTGAGCCCGTGAGCCATGGCCGCTGAGCCTGCGCGTCCGGAGCCTGTGCTCCGCAACGGGAGAGGCCGCAACAGCGAGAGGCCCGCGTACCGCAAAAAAAAAAAAAAAAGTAATTTCTCTCCACATCGATCTATATAACTTCAGTGTGTTTCTAATTGAAAATCTCAACAGAATTTTCTTGGAGAAACTGGCTGATTCTAACATTTATCTGGAAATACACATTTTAAAAAATAGCTAAAATACTCCTGAAAAAGAGGAGTCAAGTATAACTGGGCCTGCCCTACTAGACATCAAGACTTATTTTAAAGCTATTTTAATTGTGGCAGTGATGTATTGATGCAGGAATTCACAAATAGACTAGTGAAACAGAGCCACTCCATGTTTCTATGAAAACTTGATTTATGACAGAGCAGGCACTTCTGATTACAGCAGAAGAAAAAAAAAGACCGTTAGATAAATAGTGCTAGAACAATTGGTTATCCATTAGGAAAATAAATGAAGTTGGATACTTACTGCATGTAATACCCAAAATCAGTTTCATAAGGATTAAAGATAAACATGAAAGGCAAAAATATAATTCTTTTTGAAGATAATATGGGAGAATATGATTTGGGAGTAAGGAAAGATTTCTCAAATAAGACACCAGTCAGATGGGGAGGATATCACGTAGTCTAAAATGTGGCTCGCAAGGGCTCTGAGCAGAGGGCACTGTTTCTTAGAAGGGGCTGTGGGCATGTGTGTTTTTTCAAGTTTATAAAAATCACAATACCAAAAGAAAAATATTTCAGAGTGTGTATTCAGACAATTTGTATGAAAAAATACAAACTGCATGAAAAATACTCTTTCTGATCATTAGAAAAGATAAATTTTTTAAATCCAGAGATACTATGTAACATTATTATAGTAACAAAATTGCAAGAAAATAGCATCCGGAGTTGATAGTATTATAAGGAATCTGTATATACATATACATATAACATTTTTGGAAAGAAGTTATGAGTAGTGCCACAAAAAGTTCTTTCCTTTAATTTGCTCATCTCACTCCTGGAAGTTCACTCTTAAAGCAAAAGTGAAATATTGTATAAATGAACATGGTCACTTAGTATCTTAATAGCAAAAATCTATAAGAAACATAAATGTCCAGAAGTCATTTATTAAGAAAATTGTTAGCTTAAAATTATTAAATATGTAGTCATTCGAATTATTAAATATATAGTCATTAAAAGTTATTTTTGAATACTGTAGAAATACTTGAAGTACTTTTACATGTGGCAAATATATAAAAGTATGACTGGAAGAGGGATGGAAGGTTATTTTCAATAAGTCATAATAAATATAAATAATTATGATGCTAGCTTGGTAGGATATAGCAGGGAATTTTTTCACCATTGTCCTTAACATAATAGAATGTATTTTTATTTTAAAAACAGTATACACTTGTTATATAGTTGTTAGGATAGCCCTCAAAAAAGAAGGTTTTAAAAGATTTTTAATTTGCTTTTATGACTTTAGGAAGACAGTGGTCTGTCCTATCATTGATGTGATCAGTGATGATACTTTTGAGTACATGGCAGGTTCTGATATGACCTATGGTGGATTCAACTGGAAGCTCAATTTTCGCTGGTATCCTGTTCCCCAAAGAGAAATGGACAGAAGGAAAGGTGATCGAACTCTTCCTGTGAGGTAATTGATTTGTCAAACATTTTCCCTAATGTGTTATTGGCAGGGGATTGTGAAGCTTTGGGGATCATATTAGAAGGATTATACGTGTATTTTGAAAGACATGAAGGATTTGTGCACCATATATGGGGTTAAGAGCCATCTTTCATGTATATCATTATTTCAAAGAGGGATTTTTTCCCTCTGATGAATTAACAAAATTCGAATTTTTCATTTCTATAAATCTAGTGCCTGTGAGAAATGATGGTGACATGCATATACGTTCTTTCATTCCTATATGAACAACATTTTGCAAATCTATAATTTATGCTTTAATTCAGTTGTTAGGGATAATCATATTTAACTTAAACCATCCCTTAATTAACTGTAAGTGCCAATATGTGAAAATAATACCTAAAACTGGGTAATAAAATGTAAAATGTAAGATTTTAAATTCAGACATGTACCACCTGATAAGATTAGAAAGAGCTTGTTTCAAATATAAAAATAACTAGAATTGACAAAAGTATAAAAAAGGATTTCCATTAATGCATTTCTGCTTTTTCTTATGTTCTATATTTGGTCTTATATAGATTTTTTTCAGAGAGGGATAAAAACCATCATGCTATTCAGGACCTTTAGATAGAGACCTTGAGCCTTCTGATCCATCCTAGGATTCCAGTTGCATCAGCCTGCTGCTTCCGTAGTAACTGAGAGTTCCTGCACCACCAGGCGTTTTAGCCCTCTCCTCTGCAGGAGAGGAGAGGGCTTCCCAGATCTGTCTTCCTTTGAATTAAGTCCAGTTCTGACAAAGTTGAAGAGAGGTTTCACTAATTCTATGCTCTTTCTCCCTAGCCAGCCCGAGTCCTTTCCTAGTAAAGGGACTTTTCCACTCTTTTGGTGACAGTTCAAATCACCATCTAAACCAGGGATCACTAAACATTCCATACAGGATGGACTTCTTTGAAAAATCTGATAAAAGCTTTGAGTCTTCTCTAAAGTGGGACTGGGGGTGGGAGGCAGGGATGCACATGTGCAAACAGAAGGGTTTACATACAAGTCTAGGAAATTTAGAGAGATCCCCAAACCTAGGTCAAGAAACCCCTGCACTAAATGATAATGCTGGGTGTCAGCCTATTTCCTTTGACTCCTAAGATATTAGACTTTCTCATTCTTTTTTCTCTTCTAAAAATCAAAGTAAGTCCTAACTTCTTTGTGGAAACAGCTATTTCTACTGGAAAAGCAAATGCTGCCACCCTCACCGGTGCATGGAATGAGTATGTTTTAGGGTTACATAGGTAGCCAGTTCATCCTAAAGTATGATCTCCATAGTGTCCTCTGTCCCTGGAACTTAATTACGGTTTCCTAGTTGGAACCCAATTTTTCCCCATATTCATTCTTCAAGGAAACCAATATTTGGTATTCATTTATTTAAATCCTCCTTCATTATCATTTCTCTGCTTAATTCTCCCTATTCCCACCCACTCTACATACCTAGGCCATGTTTTGAGGCAAAGAATTTACCATACTTGATCAGGATGATGATCTCCTTACTTAGGAGGAGTATATTGATTTTATTCTGTACTTCGTCTCCTTCCTTAAAGTTTGAGGGAAAGGGCTGCATTGCTTTCATCCTGTTTAGTCTTACCTCTTTGCAATATTTGCCACCCCCTTAGAACCTGGCGTGTTAGAGCTGCTAACATGAGTCTAGTTGGTTAATGTGGTCAACTGCATTTATGGTTGCTTGGAACTATGGAGTAGATACACAGTCAAATGGAGAGGATTATGAGAAATAGCTTCAATTTAAGGAGTTTGGGGTAGAAGCTCAGTCAGGACCTGAGGATCAAGAAAGGTACTGAAGACAGTAAGAGCCCTTGGGACTGGGCAGGGAAGGGTGTCCAGGCAGAGAAGGGTGTCCAGGTAGGAGCTGTGACAGCACGACTGGTGTGCTGGGGTGCAGAAAAACAAAGAAAGCCCTGGCAGCCTGTGAAAGTTTTTGAAGAGTGTGAGAATAAGCATTTATTCTGTAGTGACAAACAGTTATAAAACTACTTTTAAAAACAAAAACTGATAGTAAATTTTAAATTGTTACAATTAACGGTATAGTATTATGATTGAATTTCAGAACACCTACAATGGCAGGAGGCCTTTTTTCAATAGACAGAGATTACTTTCAGGAAATTGGAACATATGATGCTGGAATGGATATTTGGGGAGGAGAAAACCTAGAAATTTCCTTTAGGGTAAGTTCCCTTTGAAAAAAGTAATCTGTATAACCTCAAATACGGATATGCTTTAAATATTTATGTTATCTCTAAATAAAAATTAAAAAGTGAATTTAATATGAGTTTAATCAGACTTCACAGCCTTCAGCCCATAAAAAGTTTGGTGATACTATTAAAGGTTCATTATAAACTATTTTAAGCAAATAATTCAGTTATATTACTAGTCCACCTGTAAAACTTATACAAGATTCCCCTGTTGTCTTTAATTTGTTGCTTTCAAGGAAGTAATTCAAACTCGAAAAATAAACAAAAATAACACATCGTTTGTAGATGCTACTTGGTTACTTAACTGCCAAAAACATAATTTCACTTTCTTTAATATGCCTTGTCCTTCTGGTTTGAAAATTGTTCTCTCTTATTTAAACCTGGTCACTTTACCAGCTTTATATTTTTCCCCATAAAAAGAAAAAGGCAAAAGAATTCTGAAATTATTCTAAATTAATGTAACCCAGTCAACCTTAAGTTTTATGCATTTCCTGTTCACAGAAAACAACATATTTTTAAAATGACATAGTGTATTTCTGAAAATAATGAACTTTAGACACGTTGGCCTATAGTGGAAATCACACTGAACTGCACTGCAGTCTAACCCAGCTAGCTTGCTGTGTTCCTGGTAGATAGTTTTGCTCTTTATAAAAGGAGAGGTTTGAACTCCAGATCATCTTGGAGATCCTACTTAGCTGAATCATTTTATGATCCTGTGAAAATGTTAAGGTAGGCACACTGAATATTTAACAAAATCAAAATTTTTCAAAATGTATTTTAATTGAAAATAGATTTTTGACTTAAAGAAAAATGTATTTTGAAAGGATAATTTCTTTAAGGATGTGAAACCACAGTTATTGATCTTTTACCCCTTTTTTGTTTTTATTCTCACAAACACCATAGAGTGTGCTCTCACTGTCCACTGAATAACTCACAAGTAATCAAGTTTAGATTCCTAGGTTCTGTTTAATGTATAGGGTGTGACAGGTTTGGAGAAGTAGGAACAGATAGGACTCTGGCTGAATACTGCATGGTCAAAGTTTTTTGACCACAAACCATATTAATAAATATACACACAACCCATAATATAAACATTTCATGAAACAGTATGTCCTTGTTAGTACTGGTTGCAATTCATCAAATTTGAATTTTATGACCCTTTTAAGAGTGACGGCCTGCAGTTAGAGAAATACTGCTGTGGACCTCAAGTCTTTTCTGTATTTTGCATTTACCTATCTTTCTGAATTTAACCTTCAGCTTCTGGTTTGATCAGAACCAAAAATTGAGGAAGCACTGGCTTTGGGACCATATAGCAGGAGCTCCACTGTACGCCCTTGATTCTGTGAAATTCCAGCTATGAAACTCAGTAGATGTGAACCGTTTTTTTTTTTTATAATTACCAGTGTTTAAAACTGGTCTTCTTTGCTGTTGTTTTCAGATTTGGCAGTGTGGAGGAACTTTGGAGATTGTTACTTGCTCACATGTTGGACATGTGTTTCGGAAAGCTACACCCTACACGTTTCCAGGAGGCACAGGGCAGATTATCAATAAAAATAACAGAC
>RJWK010042625.1:0-19083 GCA_004363435.1 Platanista minor
GGCACAAAAACAGAAATACAGATCAATGGAACAGGATAGAAAGCCCAGAGATAAACCCACACACATATGGTCACGTTATCTTTGATAAAGAAGGCAAGAATATACAATGGAGAAAAGACAGCCTCTTCAATAAGTGGTGCTGGGAAAACTGGACAGCTACATGTACAAGAATGAAATTAGAACACTCCCTAACACTGTACATAAAAATAAACTCAAAATGGACTGAAGACCTAAATGTAAGGCCAGGGCTTCCCTGGTGGTGCAGTGGTTAAGAATCCACCTGCCAATGCAGGGAACATGGGTTCGAGCCCTGGTCTGGGAAGATCCCACATGGAACGGAGCAACTAAGGCCGTGCACCACAACTACTGAGCCTGCGCTCTAGAGCCCGTATGGCACAACTACTGAAGCCTGCGTGCCATGACTACTGAAGCCTGCACGCCTAAAGCCTGTGCTCTGCAACAAGAGAAGCCACCACAATGAGAAGCCCGTGCACCGCAACGAAGAGCAGCCCCCGCTCGCAGCAACTAGAGAAAGCCCGCGCACAGCAATGAAGACACAACTCAGACAATCAATCAATCAATCAATCAATAATTTGCTTAAAAAAAATAAATGTAAGGCCAGACACTATAAAACTCTTAGAGGAAAACATCAGCAGAACGCTCTATGACATAAATCACAGCAAGATCCTTTTTGACCCACCTCTTAGAGAAATGGAAATAAAAACAAAAATAAACAAATGGGACCTAATAAAACTTAAAAAGCTTTTGCACAGCAAAGGAAACCATAAACAAGATGAAGGGACAAAATATTCATAAATGAAGCAACTGACAAAGGATTAATCTCCAAAACATACAAGCAGCTCATGCAGCTCAGTATCAAAAGAACAAACAACCCAATGCAAAATTTAGCAGAAGACCTAAAATAGACATTTCTCCAAAGAAAATATACATATTCCCAGCAAACACATGAAAGGATGCTCAACATCACTAATCATTAGAGAAATGCAAATCAAAACTACAATGAGGTATCACCTCACACCAGTCAGAATGGTCACCATCAAAAAATCTACAAACAATAAATGCTGGAGAGGGTGTGGAGAAAAGGGAACCCTCCTGCACTGTTGGTGGGAATGTAAATTGATACAGCCACTATGGAGAACAGTATGGAGGTTCCTTAAAAAACTAAAAATAGAACTACCATACGACCCAGCAATCCCAGTACTGGGCATATACCCTGAGAAAACCATAATTCAAAAAGAGACATGTATCACAATATTCACTGCAGCAGTATTTACAATAGCCACAATATGGAAGCAACCTAAGTGGCCATCGACAGGTGAATGGATAAGGAAGATGTGGCACATATACACAATGGAATATTACTCAGCCATAAAAGGAAATGAAATTGAGTTATCTGTAGTAATGTGGATGGACCCAGAGTCTGTCATACAGAGTGAAGTAAGTCAGAAAGAGAAAAACAAATACCGTATGCTAACACATATATATGGAATCTTTAAAAAAATGGTTCTGATGAACCTAGGGGCAGGACAGGAATAAAGATGCAGACATAGAGGTTGGACTTGAGGACAGAGGGAGGGGGAAGGGTAAGCTGGGACGAAGTGAGAGAGTGGCATGGACATATACACACTACCAAATGTAAAATAGCTAGCTAGTGGGAAGCAGCCACATAGCACAGGGAGATCAGCTTGGTGCTTTGTGACCCCCCTAGAGGGGTGGGATAGGGAGGGTGGGAGGGAGACGCAAGAGGGAAGAGATATGGGAACTATGTATAACTGATTCACTTTGTTATAAAGCAGAAGTTAACAAACCATTGTAAAGCAATTATACTCCAATAAAGATGTTAAAAAAATTTTAAACAAAAGTCCAGGTAAGTGCCCATCTGGTCGCAGCAAAAAAATTTTAAACAAAAGGCCAGGTAAGTGCCTATCTGGTCGCAGCAGCAGCTGGTATGTGCCTGCAGCAGAAATCACTAATGCCAGCTAAGTACTGGAGCAGGAGATGAATAAGACCGTTTCTGCATACTTAAAGCATGTGCTTTGCAGAAATCATTTGTTAAGTCTTAACAGTTTATGTTGCCAAAATAAACAGACTGGTAACATATCTTAAGAGGAACAGCATCCTCTGACCCCACCGCTCAGAAGGAAAGCAGCAGGGCATTTCTAAGAACTCTCTCTGTTGTTCTTTAGCACATATACAATGCATGCTTATTATGGCTTAATCATTCAGATACAGAAAAGTACAAATAAAATGGAAAAGCCTTATAAGCCTTTCACTATTGGAAGAGCATTCCATAATTCCTCCCATAGCGCCCTGATATTAGACAAAACAGAAGATCACAGCAGACCATCAGAGCCCCTACTCACTGGATGGTGATTTAAAATAAGAACTGCAAACCTGTACATGGCCTCTGTTCGACTTGGAAACCAAAACAAGTAACTCATCAGGCAAAGTGTGAGAAATTTGGCTGATGACAATTGGCAGCTAAATCTTTCAGTCTAATCACAGAGAACTGAAACCCAGCCGAGTGGTTTTTCCTAATACCTTGGCCCTGCTCCACAGCCCCTCTGGCCAAGACCCAGCCGCCAAGCCGGAGCACGTGCCCCAAGATGATGAGGGCCCAAGCCAGACACTCTGCTTGTGCCTGGGGTGTCTCGGGCCTGCTGCCAGGAGGGCTTTGGAGAGGGGCGCAGAGCTTAGGAGGCTACTTGACTCCACTTTCCCCCATTTGGGAACGGAGGGTGGAGAAGGTAACCAAAACATGCTATTAGCACTGACATGTCAACGCCCATAATTGACCTGCGAGTGTACTGGGGGTGAACCTGCAGCTCTTCAGCCGCAGAAAGAAATCTGCTTTTGCGTCTGGTGACTATTTGGACATACAGAAGCAGCAGTTCATTTTGTCTCTGGACGTGCTGGCAAATGAAGCTCAGGAAAGACAACTTTCAGTATGTGGATCTGCTCCGCCTTTTAACAATGATGTGAACTTCAGATTAAAATCTAACGTTACTGTACGATTCCAACTATATGACATTTTGGAAAAGGCCAAACTATGGAGACAATAAAAGGATCCGTGGTTGCCAGGGGCTGGGTGGGGGCGTGAAGAGCAGAGCTCAGGGGATTTTCAGGGCAGTGATACTAGCCTGCATGAGACTGTAACAGTGGCTACACATCCCTGCACATTTGTCCAAACCCATAGAGTGTAACACAAAGAGTGAACTCTGATGTAGACCATGGGCTCGGGATGATGACGGCGTCGGTGCAGGTTCATCAGGCGTAACACAAGCACTCTCTGGTAGGGATGCTGATGGTGGGGGGCTGGGTGTACTGGGGCAGGGGTGGGAACTCTGTATTTTCACTCAATTTTGCTCTAAAAAAATTAAGTGTGTACATGTGTCCCTAACGTTAGATACTGTAAAAGTATACTTCATAAATCCTGTGCTAGAGTAGTTCTAATATCTGTTATGCTGCAAAGAACTCCAACAGCTTTTTTTCTACAAACAGCAAATAACCAACGTGACAACTCCAAATCATTTCCATGAAATTGGAAAGCTCTTTCTCTGACCATAAGTGCTATCTTCATATGTAAACATAAGTTACATGAGCCAGTTAAGAAAAGCATTATGATTCATAGGGACCTCCCTGGTGGCACAGTGGTTAAGAGTCCGCCTGCCAATGCAGGGGACACAGGTTCAAGGCCTGGTCCTGGAAGATCCCACATGCCGCAGAGCAACTAAGCCCGTGAGCCACAACTATGGAGCCTGTGCTCTAGAGCCCGCAAGCCACAACTACTGAGCCCACGAGCCACAACTACTGAAGCCCATGCGCCTAGAGCCCGCGCTCTGCAAGAAGAGAAGCCACTGCAATGAAAAGCCTGCGCACCGCAACAAAGAGTAGTAGCCCCCACTCGCCGCAACTAGAAAAGCCCACGTGCAGCAACAAGGACCCAACACAGCCAAAATAATAATAAATGTATTTATTTATTTATTAACAAAAAAGAAAAGCATTATGATTCATAGACATAAAAATTGCAATAAGGTGGGTGTGGGCCATTAGCTCTCACATGGAATGTTTCATTTCTGAGGAATAACCCTGTTTAACTCTGTGTTCCCTATTTAGAGCCTGGGGCTGCTCTACTGCTCTCATAAGGACTTGGGAACGAAAGCAAACTGAACAGTCAGAGGTCGCAGAGGGTGGAAAAGAGCCAACAGCACCAGCCAGGGGCTCCCTGGCAGCGCTCATTTGCAAACATGATACAAAATCAACTGGCAGAAATAAGTCTGCACAACATAAACTGTGCTTATAACAACAGAGGGGGAAACTCCAGGTAAACGAAGTGGAGAAAGGTCCTATCGATATACTGTTTCTTAATCTGCATGGCTGGCACACAGTTGTTCATTTTATTATTCTTTACAAATGTTTACATAAAGCTTTTACTTTACGTGAACAGAATATTTCACAGTAAGTTTAAAATTTACAGGCATTGCCATAACCCCTAAGTCCAATGACAGGTCAAATAATACATGTACTGCAAGGTGTAAAACAATGAGAAAGGGCATATGAAAGATTAAAGACTGAATTATAATAGTTTATGCTGCTATTCATCTGCTATAAATATTCTTTCCTAGTGTAGCATCATATAAAGCAACAATGACAATACAGAGAAAAATCGCAGAAATGTCACAAACAGATCATGAACTCTCCATTTTAAAAAGAATTTAGAAGTCTTTGAATGTCAAATGCAAAAGAAATTAATTCATTCTCTCATTTTTTTTTTTTCCCCTAGCTGGTCCTTACAGCACAGAATTAATTTGACTCCAGACTACCTATGCAGCTGACAGTATTCCTGGCTTCTGAAATCCCCCAAGAGAAACTGATTTAGTGGACAAGCACTGCAGCTGTTAGAAGAATCCTATAAATAGATCACTTAAAAAGAAAATCGACTCCCCACAAAAACACCAAGAGTCCGAGGTGTAATTTTCAGAGTTTTTAAATGTTACACTCCTGGATTAACATAAATTTTTCCTTTTGGAAACATGTATGTATCTCCAAATTCTTAATGCTAAAGAATGTATATTCATCAAACACAGTCCCTGGTGATGGGTAAATATTCACAGAACTGAACTGACCCAGCAGTACTCCCAAGGGGCCGGCACTGCTGGGGCTCACCTGCCTTACCTGAGGTAGGAGGGCCATCTCTTCTTCCACCTCATTCTAGCTTCCATTTTCAAAACCCTGGCCCATTAGATCTGGTTATGTTTCTAATGCTAGTCTTGTAAGCAATACAAAGGTTACTATATCAAACCACAGTTATGACAATAAATAAGCTTTAATCTAAAACCACTACATTCTATCTCAAGTGCAAGAATTCTGTAAAACAAACACTGGTTCTGTGCTAGGACCAGAAGCAGATTGAAAAATCAGGGCTGACTCATATACAAGTTAGGAAACACTGCATGGCAAAATTATGATCCAACCAGAATTAAATGAAACATGGAAATTATTTTAAGGATTTCTTTTAATAAGAATCTGTATTTAAGTTGTTAATAGTAACCAATTTTCTTTCAAATATCCTGAACAGAGGTAAAGCCACTGTTAGGATTAAAAAGAAGCACACTTTAAATGTGCAAGGCTACTCATGCATCTCATTTAATTCTTCTCTGATCAATAAGCAGAGGAAATGAGTGCACACAGCGTAGCTGGACAGCTGTGTCGCCCTCTGGACTATCATCCATTCATTCCTCCCCGGCCAGCAGAATGCTGGGTAGGGAGGTTGGCACAGCTTCTCAAACCATCCCTTCCCCCAGGAGTTAAGGTGCAGGGTCGACCACACCTTTGTGTTGTACTGGCATCACCATTCCAGACAGTAAGTTATTCCCTCTTATCCCTGAAATACCCCCAAATTCCTGCTTCCCACCTCTCCATTTGTAACTTGGCTTCAATGCATTTCTTTCACCACACGTCCTCTCCACAGAGTAATTATCCACTGAGCTAGAGAAACTAGATTTTGAGTTAAGAATGCTGAACTTTAAATGCACTCACTCACCTAAGGAACTGCAAAATTACTTTACTGCGTTACATTCTATACTGGACTTCCCAACAACTTTATCAAGGTTCTTCTTCTTCTACCTTGTCCTGCTGCTCTTGAGGTTAGGGAACAAATGTACTAAAATTAGATGTGAAGTTCTTCCTTTGTAAAGTTTACTACCATCACCTCCCACCTCCCTTACATATCCAACCCACAGCCCCCATGCACACGTATACACACACACACACACACACACACACACACACAATCAAAGTTTAAGGACCATGATGGTTGCTCTGTTCAGTGAACATGTTATGTGGCTTCTGGCTGATGAACCTACTGGGGGCTGAACTTAACTGACAAAAGAAACCAAGAAACAAATGAAAGTCCAGAGTTCAAGCCATATTCTCTTCAAATTTCACTGAATCAATTCAAATGCATATACTAGCAATATAAACATTTTATAAAATAGTTGACATAATAATATGAACAATTATTTTGTTAGGATTTTAATTTTTAAGGCAATAATTTCATCTTATAATCCATCTCACCTCTCCAGTCTAGCAATAGACAAAAATTTGATTTCTCCGGTGCAACAAAAAAATTCTTGGCTTCAGGAAGCCTCAAGTAACACCAAGAAATTTTAACAGCCGACAGAATAAAGTGGCTGAAGACTGGAGTTGCTCTTTTTGAGCAGAGACTTTCAGCTCACTGCAAGTTGAGGGCAGTCATAAATAACAGCTTCTCTTCATACACACGCTACAGCCACCAAACAAGGACATAGTTCAAGAATACGTGTTAGTATCAAGAATTTTTCTTCCCGTGAAATTGCTTTTTTTTTCCTTCTTGCTACAGCAACATAATCACCATCTAAGACATGAGTTCCTAAAACAAGAGACAATCTATATGTATTCCTAAATAAATATAGTTTTGAAAAAATACCACAGTAGAACAAAAGTGTATTGCTGGGTACCACGATGTTCATTGCAGCACTATTTACAATAGGCAGGACATGGAAGCAACCTAAGTGGGCCATCGACAGATGAATGGATAAAGAAGATGTGGCACATATATACAATGGAATATTACTCAGCAATAAAAAGGAACGAAATTGAGTTTGTAGTGAGGTGGATGGACCTAGAGTCTGTCATACAGAGTGAAGTAAGTCAGAAAGAGAAAAACAAATACCATATGCTAATGCATATATATGGAATCTTAAAAAAAAAAATGGTTCTGATAAACCTAGGGGCAGGACAGGAATAAAGACGCAGACGTAGATGTTGGACTTAAGGACACGGGGAGGGGGAAGGGTAAGCTGGGACGAAGTCAGAGAGTGGCATGGACGTATATACACTACCAAATGTAAAACAGCTAGCTAGCGGGAAGCAGCCACATAGCACAGGGAGATCAGCTTGGTGCTCTGTGACCACCTAGAGGGCTGGGATAGGGAGGGTGGGAGGGAGACACAAGAGGGAGGAGATACGGGGATGTATGTATATGTATAGCTGATTCACTTTGTTATAAAGCAGAAGCTAACACACCATTGTAAAGCAATTACACTCCAATAAAGATGTTAATAAATAAATACATTTTTAAAATTAAAAAATAAAAATAAAACCTTCCTTCCTGAGCACAACTAAAAAAAAAAAAAGTGTTTTGCTGAATCTGTTTTCCTATTGGGAAAAGAAACTCTTTCCATATTAAAGAAAAACAAAACATTTCACAAGATTAAAATTGTTTTTAAAAACCTAATATTAAAATTATTGATTTGGGGCTTTCCCGGTGTCACAGTGGTTAAGAATCTGCCTGGCAATGCAGGGGACACGGGTTCGAGCCCTGGTCCGGGAAGATCCCACATGCCACGGAGTAACTAAGCCCATGTGCCACAACTACTGAGCCTGCGTGCTGCAACTACTGAAGCCCATGCTCCACCACAAGAGAAGCCCATGCACAGCAACGAAGACCCAACACAGCCGAAAATAAATAAATAAATAAATTTGTATTTTAAAAAAGAGATATAATTTGAGAGCAAATCACAAAAGACAACTTTTTAAAAAATAAACAAAATTATTGATTTGCATGAAACAACAAAACTCAAGAACTGGTCTTACTCATAGGACAGTACACATAATACAGGCTGTTAGTAAAGCCCATTATAAAGGTTCATTTGTATCACTATAATTCCACATTTTATTGTGCACACCGTAGGGGCACTTTCACATTGTTAATCCACCCCACGAAACATCAGAAGATACCAGTATCCTAACTACACCCCAAGGAAACATGCTCACAGAAGGTGAAGCTACCTGCCCAAGGCCCTGCAGCTGAGGACTACTTCTGGCTCACACCACAGTGTCTCCCTCAAAAGTTCACGATCTTTCTCACCACGCTGACTCACCAAAGCAGTTTTTTTTAATATGCCTCAACTTTTCCATTTTTTCGTATAAGCTCATTTCTTTATACCTTTTGCCATCTCAGGTCAACAACTATGTATTGTGCATGAGGTGCCCTGGCCTGTGTCCCAGAAGCTCCACCGCGGCCAGGCTGGGTCTATCCCTGCACCTCGCTGCCTGCCGCCCACTCCCCAGGCCCCGCCCCCAACTCACACAGACAGAATGAAAACCCCACGCGGCTGAGATACATTTAGGATTCGCTTAAGTCTTCTGGTAACTCATCATGCAGGGACCCCCACCCCCCACCCCCGTTAGCCCTCAACTTCACCAACCCTCGCCAATCTGGCTGCTATGAGTCATGCAAAAGCATCAGATAAATCTATTCCCTCTGCCTTTTTCAATGGGTAACCAATTGTTTCTAACACCATTTTTTAAATGTCATAAACAGATTAAAAGAAATCGACCGATTAAAAGAAAGGAAAAGAAATAGCCCTTTTACTGAATGAAGCCCATTAGGTACAGTGCATGCCTCCCTGTGGAGCACAATTAAACATATACTCTCTGAAAGCGCATCCAGGCTCCCTGTGTCCCCAATACTTCTAGGTCAAACCTCGGCAGAAAAATTGTTTTCCAAGTTGTTAGTCCCCTAGGCAGAATAAATAAAATTCTAAACCTCAAATCTGCAAGCCAAGAATGTTACAAATCTTCCAGCAATTCCTCTAGAAGCATCCTTAACCCACAAACTATAATAAAAGGCAGCTGTGTTTCTAAACATGAGATCAACGTGCCGTTTAAGCAAGGGGGAGGGGGTGGGGGAAAGGGGGATGTTACGTGAAACCCGAGTAATTCAGAATTTGTGATCATTTGAAAAGAGTTTGAGTACAGCTTAAATACTTAAAATTTCCCTCTATTTCCATGCTTAGTACATAATTTTTCTCCCTAGAAATTCAGACCTCACATATGAGGCCCGTAAACTTCTATTCCTCCATGACCTACACTTTCCAACACATAAATAACTTCCTGGCCTGGTTCCTTTCCCGTCAAACCACTGGGGCACCCACTGTTGTGAACACAGTCATTCCCGAGTTCTTCGTGCTCTGACACCTCTGAAGGGGCACAAATCACTCCCACACGTGTTGCCAAACCCCCAACAAAACAACCTCTCAGACTTAATAAGAAATTCTATCAGAGGGCTACAAATATTCTTTTTACCCTTACAATCTTTGAAAAGGATCTACATTTCATTAAAAAAAAAATCAGTTTCAACAATTTAATAACTACTTGGTAGGGAAAAAATCAATTACTTCCCAAGATTAACGTAGTTATTCCCAGTAACTGTTACAAACACAGCTGTGTTGTCAAGGAGTTTAGTACGAGTTTTCCAAATTAAATATAAAATGTGGAACATAAGCATTTAAAAATCTGTACCAAAAAACATCTTTACTACAGTAATTGGTCTTAATTTTAATGCAATTAAAAATTTACCAAGATATATTATTAAAACCATTAAAAAACCACCAAAAAAAAAAAATCAAAATAAGCAGGGTTACAATTATTTGAACCAAATTATATTTACATAATTTCCAGATAAGCTCAAGATTTTTAAATTCTCAAAAAACACTTAAAATTATACACAATCACAACCATACCATAAAGTTCCTAGCACCCCTTGAACTTAAAGAGTTTGTTATTAAAATGGCTTTCAACATAGTTTTTAATAAAAACATTTCACTCCATTTCCTACTTTCAGGTACTAAATTATCTCAACTTAAAATTTTGAGACCAGGGACTTCCCTGGTGGCACAGTGGTTAGCAGGGGACTCGGGTTCGAGCGCTGGTCCAAGAGGATCCCACAAGCTACAGAGCAAATAAGCTCGTGCGCCACAACTACTGAGCCTGAGCTCTAGAGCCCGCGAGCCACAACTATTGAGCCTGCGTGCCTAGAGCCCGTGCTCCTCAACAAGAGAAGCCACTGCAATGAGAAGCCCACGCACCGCAACACAGAGTAGCCCCCGCTCGCCACAACTAGAGAAGGCCCGCGCGCAGCAACAAAGACCCAACGCAGCCAGAAGTAAAAATAAATTAAAAATAAAAAAATCTTGAGACAAATAAAATTTAGTCTACTAAAGTGATTTTCCACAAAATTTTAAGAAGTCATGTTCCCAAGCATAGATTGCCAAATGATTTGTGCACATATAAACAAACACGCACTCCTTTAAAACAATTAGTGGCCATGAGACACGCTTCAGAGGCAGAGCAGGTCCCCCTGCGAGACAGCGCGGTTGAGTCGGAGCCACTCACCACCTCCTCCAGTGCAGCACTGCGCCCGAAAGAGCACGTGAGGTGTGTCAGGCAGCTCACAAAGGATGAGAAGAGCTCGCTTGGAATGGCGGTTAAGACGTTGCGAGGGAACACAGTTATCAGGTTGCTGATGATGCTGGAGATCCCCACAGCTTCAGAGTCTTCTATCTCAATTCTACAACCCAAGGCATGAGCATCAGCGTTAAGTGGAGCAGAGGTAACTCGTTTCCAAACATGCACCCATTCATTTTCAAAGGCACGTCTCTGTGTACTCATTTCAACTGACACATATAACTCTACTCTAAAATATAAAAGCTGGGGAATTGCTAGTTTCTTTTTTCCTCCACTGTTAATCATGAAGAAGAACTGAAGCTCCTTTTTGGTTCTAAGGGCCAGGATACCTACCCATTGATGGTATTCAGTAAGCCCTCAATGAAGTGTGCGAGATAATCCACTTGGGACCCTTCGTCGGGGAAGATGGGTCCGTGAAGAGAAGCTAACTGGGCGAGGCACTGCAGGGAGTCTTGTGCCATGTCGGAATCTTCTCTGATTTTTCGATGTACCTGTTAGAAAGAATTGCTAATCCATAAACATAAATTCTTCTTTTATAAGGGTCTCGTGTCTATCGTGCCAAACGAGATGAGAGAAAAATTCACTGTAGCTGAGCATTTCTAGAAAACTAATTCCCGAGTTAAACTAAATTTCAAAATTGTCCCTCAGTCCATTTTATGTTATAGGCCATGATTTTAAACATACCAATTAATTGTCAGTGGAGAGCTACCTACATTTTGAAAACTGAACTGTCTCCAGCGTGTTATGACAAAGAGAGAAACAGATGCCGGCCAGTCAGACATACTGCTTCTTCTAAAAACAGCAGCAACGACAGTCATCTGTATTATGCTAACTATGCCTCGCTGCAGCTTCTTGCTAAAGTTAGCAAAGTTCAGGCAAGAGCATATAGATGCTGCTTTGCTGGAAGCAGACAGTTACACACTTGCAAAACCAACATGCCTCTCAATCCCTAGAAATTCACTCATTCAAACAATATATTAACATGGTCTTTCATCAACTCTGATATTGCCTACAATTTATATGAATCTCATTTTATCCTGTATCATTGCTATTAATAATTTTTTTTAATGTTTAAATTTTACTTAAATTATATTTAAATTCACTTTAAACCTCATGTAGCATTTATTTCAATGCTGCAGTTCTGAGGTGAAACACCTGGCATACAGTGTTCTGATGAAGGAAAAAACTCCCAATATATTGCTCCCTAATTTTACAGTGTCATTAATATTCTCAGACTTACATAATTAAAACAGTCAAGGAAAATATTTTTAGCAGAGGAACCACAGGTAATTGTTTATCTTAACCCACCACATTTACTGTGGCCACTTTCTACTTTCCATAAGGATTAGACTTTTCCAGCCCCTCTTTCCCTACACAACAAATCTCTGTGCTTTCTGAGTGTCACACAATTTAAACATTTATTCTCTATCTGTGTCAGGTTATTTCACTCTGACTCTGCAAATCATTTATAAATTACTTGAAGTTAGGATGTTTCCCAACTATTCACTGGTACACAGTGCGGGGACACAGTGAATACTCATAAACCCTTAATTCACTGGTTGATTCCATTAATCTTTAATTCCTGAACTTCTTAAGGTTCTAAGAAATTTAAAATATTAAAAACTTGCTGTTAAGTTACAAAGTTAATTTATCTACTGACATGCTGAAAGGGGTTTAGAAAAGGGGTTGTCAAACCACAGCCCACAGGCCATACCTGGCCTCCTGCCTGCTTTTGTGTGGCCTGTGAGGTAAGAATGGTTTTTACCTTTTTATGTGGTTGGGAAAAACAAAACCAAAGAATAATATTTCAAGACATGTGAAAATTATACAAAATTCATGTTTTAACAGCCGTCAGTGAAGTTTTGCTGTAACTGCTTGTACTGGGAGGGCAGAGCTGAAGCTGCCTCAGGGAACTAATAATGACCTGCAAAGCCTAATATTCTACCCGGCCAATCCCTGGTCTAGAACAACACAAGGGTTTTTCAAAATACATTCTAAGTTTTATACACAGTAAATTTAAAGTACAATCACAAATCCATATATCCATTCTATTCAAGAACTTCTGAACACAGCTTATTCTGAAGTTCCTTATCTGAAAACTGTAACTACACTTCTGTCACCGTGTTTTTTTAACCTTATCAACACTTAAACATGACAGAGACCACGCAACCTGGGACCACAGAGGGCTGCTTCTCCACCCACACAGCCAAATGGTTGCTCGATCCTGGTCCAGACATGAGGAAGCAAAAGAAACAGCCAACATGGATTATGTAATTAAATAAAATAAAAATAAGAAACTGTCCTCAGTGCCTGACTTTACTGGGCATACTTATGTTTCCTAAAATATGAACCACATAAAACACATAATAAATCAATGGTTGAGTCTATGTAACACGGTAGATTCTTGCTCTTCTTCCATGACAAAAGAATTCTACCACATCTGAACTATGTTACACAAATTAAAACCTGAATCCACCACCTGAATAGGGAAAAGCAGAGGGATAAAGAAAAGCAAAGTCTAGCGGAAGACCCAGGGAGGTGACTGGAGAAGCAAGACAAGAAATATGGACAAGGAATAAAGAAAAGGACGCTGGTAAGACACTGAGTTCTACAGGGACACACTGAATCCGAGACGGCTTCGGGCATCCAAGCTAAAGCGCCCAGCGCGAGGATTACAAGGCTCTGGGACACAGGAGCAGCCTGTGCTGGATACAGTCCTTGGTGCAGAAGTGGCGCTCGGTGAGCTACGAGTGGAAAAAGAAGCCCAAGGAACACGTACACAGTCAGCAAAGCTGAGAACTGAGATAGGAACACCAGTATTTATGCAACGAGCAGAGTAAGAAGAGACCATAAGTGAGATCAGGAAGAATATGTCAAAAAGGAAAAACTAAAGAGAGTGGTTTCTCCAACATCTAATGGAAAAAAGAAAACTGGAGAAGTTTGTCAACTTGCAGGGGGAAGAAAGCCATCTAAGGTCTCCTGAACCCAGACGGGTCACACCTGGGTCTCGAGGCCACGACACAGTACACGTAAGTGCAGCCATTCAAATCTAGAGAAAAAGTGACATGCAGTGGAAAACTGCTTCAAATAGGCAATGAATTCACATAATTGAAAATAAACTTAAAAAAAACAAAGTGAATGAAATAAGATTAGTCACTGACACTTTTCTAATAACAAAATTAAAATTGTTCATAAAGTGCATATATGAAAGTAATAGGCCACAAACACAAAACTGTTAAAATAACAAGGTGAAAGGGGTTAACTTTCAGATGCAGAAGTTATTTGCATGTGGAGGCTCACAGCTGACAGGAGCAGCTGTCTACTGTGTCCAGACAGCTGTTCAGACAGGGGAGTTGTTTCCAGCACTGCCAGCAAGTTTTTCACCTTTTCAAAAACTGCTGGAACGGGATCCAATTTCAGTCAAACAAATTACACAGAGAACTGAACTTGGATACACATCAAAACAATTTCTGCCAGAGGCAGGCAACAGAATGTTAAAATGTAGTTACAATTATCTTTGATACTGATAACATGTTTAGCCATCATTTCTCAGATTTAAAGAAGAAAATGCAAAGTAATACTCAGTCTGAACATTTCTATAGAAAAATATTTCTATGTGCACCTAGGGGTGAAATTTGTAAGGCTAGTGAATAGTACCTTTAAAACACATGAAAAGGTAAACTATAATTAATGGTTGGGATTTAGCAAAATAGCTTTCTTTTTTCTTTTTAATTGGTCTTTATTTGGACTTTTGCCCTAGTCATTATACCTAACTAACTTGTATGCTTGCCCTACATCTGCAAACCTGTATCCAAAACACATACTACACACACACACACACACACACACACACACACGTATTTTCCATATTTTCCCCAGCTTTTGACTATTACATTGGGGGGCCCTCTTGTGCAAACATGGGAGCACATTCCCAACTTCTTGATATTTAGTAAACAATAAACAGGACTACTAAAATTTACAGCTGAAATAAACTGTTATTCAGTAACACTAACTTAACCCATGGCTGCTAATCAGTACACAAAAAGTGTACTACTCTAGAAGAGCACTTCTCAAAGTGTGGCCCAGGGATACCCAAAGGTTCCTGACACCCTGTCAGGTTGTCTGTAAGGTCAAAACTACTCTCATAATACCACTAAGGCAGTGTTTGCCTTTTCCATTCCTACCGTCACACGCCCACGTTCTACGTGACTGTTTAACACTGCAACTGAGCGAACGCAGCAGCAGATGAGAGGGCCTGGCTGTCTTCTGTGACGCCAGACATTGGAGAGGTCTGCAAAAATGTCCACAATGCCACTCTTCTCACTAAACTTTTTGTCTGCTTGTTTTAAAAAACATAGCTATTTGTTCACTGAAATGTTATTTATGTTAATATATAGTGGTTTGGTATTGCTATTTTTAAGTGAATTAATAAATTATTTTTTAAAGTTCTCAGTTTGAATTTTTAACATGGTAAACACTAACAGCTATAACCCACATAAACAAAAGCCCTTCGGGGTCCTCGATGATTTTTAAGAGTGTAAAGAGGTCCTGAGACCAAAAACCTTGAGCTCTACGACGTTAATCCCTTCATAATTATATAACATTTTAATAAACCAGCAAAAGCATTTCTATATAATCTTTGTTTAAGCAAATATACTGATCAGGAGAGAAGGCTTTGGAGGAGAAAAGCAATCTGTCTTGATTTACTTAAAAAAAATTACAAAAGCACGCATTCTTCCCGTGGCACTTTTCTGTGGCTTCCCTGTGGCAAGGGAGAGCAGGACTTACGGTAAAGAAAAGCTCCATGACCCTGCTGTCCAGAAGGGCCTCCCGCCAGGACTCCGTGGGCTTCAGGAGCACATTTTGCGAGGACTCAAACATGGCTATATAATGTCTGCCCAGTTAGCTGGGGTCAAGGTCAACCACAATAACATTCCGACTTTGTCTAAAATGTAAGTATATCCTAAATATAACGGAGTCATCCAGAAAGAATGTAATGGAAACAGTTTAAGCCTCTTCACATATGCTACATAATGCACGCCTGAAGCTAAGGAATAAAAGGCATTAAGTGCTGAAAAAAAGAACGCTAGAGGAATGTAGATAACAGTTTCATCACAATTATATGTCATGCTGCAGGGCTACATAAAGTCTGAGCGCAGGTGATCTGAGTGGCGGCAACAGGAGGAGAAACAATAATGCAGAACAGATGCCAAAACAAATGCAAGGGCTTCCCTGGTGGCGCAGTGGTTGAGAGTCCGCCTGCCGATGCAGGGGATGCGGGTTCGTGCCCCGGTCCGGGAAGATCCCACATGCCGCAGAGCAGCTGGGCCCGTGAGCCATGGCCCCTGAGTCTGCGCGTCCGGAGCCTGTGCTCCGCAACGGGAGAGACCACGATAGTGAGAGGCCCGCGTAAAAAAAAAAAAAAAAAAAACACATGCAAGAAAAGAACCAATTTCTACATGTTGATCCCATCATGTCCCCCAATATCTTACAGCAGCTAAAACCACTTATACAAAATGTGAGTCTCATACAGTCTGCTTGGAAAAACAGCATTTTCCCGAAAGAAATACACTTACTGGGAAACAAAAAGAGAACAGGAAGAACAAATATACATCCTACCGAAGAAGATGAACTTCCAAACATCAGAGTATCCGACTCCACACAAAGAAATTTATTTATCACTTCACATAAAACTCTATCCCAGGCTAAAACGCAACGCTATGATGTTCAGGTGTTCACGGTCAAGCTGCTTCAAACAGAATACCGTCTCTACCACACAGAGAGTAACCATAAAATACACCTGCAGGTGTTTGTGAACATAACTCATTCAGGGACAGACACGGTAATTGAGGTTTCAGGAAAGGAGAAAGCTGTCTGGGCACAGATGGCGTTACGCCACTTCCACGCTCATCAAATGCCCAACAGAAATACATCAGCTAGACCAGGGGTCCCCAACCCCCGGGGCCGAGGACCAGCATCGGCCCCACGGCCTGTTAGGAAACGGGCCACATAGCAGAAGGTAAGCGGCGGGCAAGCAAGTGAAGCTTCATCTGCCGCTCCCCATCACCCACCCCCACCCCCACCCCCACCCCGCGCTCGCATCACCGCCTGAAACATGCACCCCGCCCCGCCCGTGGAAAAACCATCTTCCATGAAACCAGTCCCCGGTGCCAAAAAGGTTGGGGACCGCTGAGCTAGACCATTCTCATCACCAAAGGAGAAATGTCAACAAGTTATCCAAACTATGGTTTTCAAAACTTAGATGTAAGTTCAAATTCTACATGTCCATTAAAGCCCAAATCATTAACAGAGAAAATTAAAGGCAACGCTATGGAAATTTTTTTTTAAGATTTTTGTTTAACCCCCTTTTAAAATAGCTAAAATTATTTTGTGTCTGAAGAGCAAGAAGGGGCACCAAGAGTTCTTTCAGAAAAGAAGCCATTGCTTGTTTCTGAAAAATCACTCCAGAAATGTTCTGTGACCGCACTTAATTGCTGAATACAAGTGAAACTCATGCTCAAACCAGGTTCTTTAAATCTCACCTTTCTCTTCCTCTGTCTGCCCCCTTGTGGAGGGCAGGGAGAACTGGGGCCAAAAGGAAGGAGCTGCCGGACTCTGCAACAGCAGCAGAGCGGGGCCTCCTGACCCGGAGCCACCGGTGTGTACGTAGCTTCTAGAACGACTTCATCTTCTCGCGAGGCACCTAGCTGGTGTGAGGTTGTTAGTACTGGGCTCTCACCCAGAAGACAACACAACAGCTAAACACTAGGTCTTTCCATGTGCTGTCTAAAAACGGAGGCTTGATTACCCTTTAGAGAAACAAACTGAAATGGTGGTGGGTGAAATTATCTGATGTCTGGGATGTGCTTCACAATAATCTGGGGGTGGAAGAGCAGAGAGGAAATAAAACTTACAGCTGGTGAAGCTGGGTATTCTATTTTTGTGCACCTTTGGAATTTTCCACAGTAAAAGTTGGGGCATAAAACAAGGAGGCTCAAGCACATGAAATAAAGCACCTGAGAGTAAGGCAATAAAGTTTTTGTACTTCATAAAAAATATTCCACTTCTTTTCCAGGTTAATTCCCTTAACTTCCAATGTCCTATTTTATCAATTAAAAGGCAATCTTCTGGTATATTTGCTATATTGTTCACTAACGAAAAGTACTTATTAAATACTTATATTGAGTTCTACGTTGAAAAAGATGCACAAATTATGACAATCTAGTTACATTTTTTAAGGCGTCACAATCCGACATTAAAATGGTAATAAACTGTTTATCTGTCAGACACCCAAATCTAACAAACAAAATATGTGTATAATCACTAAACACTTTCCATGAGGAAAATAACAGAATGTCTTAATACTTTATCTGCTCACTAATGTTGTCATGATTTTACTTTTACCTTAGGTGGCATGTGAGACAGAGTTACTGAACCGTAATAAAACGGTCAGGCCACCTGTCCTGGGTCTTGTTCACACAGCCACCTGGGCAGAGCAAATGCACGCAGCCCTCAGGTGAGGAACAGTGGAGGCCCCTCAGAGGCCCAACACAGAGGAGGGGTGCTGGGGGCAGAAGCAAAGAGTGGTGTTTATGGACTTTGCTAGTCTTGGAAATGTGGAAAAGCTCCTTTCAAGTGAGTGAAGAGTCCTGCATCTGACCAAGCCTGCCAGTTACAAAACAGCGAGGGGGCCGTCCAGGTCCTTTAGCAAGTGAGGGTTGATTAACATCAAAGATTAATAAATATTACAAAAGGAAACGAGACCTAGACCAAGATCTCTTTCTTATCTTTCATTCAATTACAAAATGTGGACACTCCATAAATACTTGTAGATAACAGTTACTTATATTAAGAGGAAACAGAAGAATATAAGTTTGAGAGAAGCCTTTTTTCCAGCTATGAGATGGAATTAAATGCAATTGCTCACCTAAACATCAGGTGCAAAATAGTCCTCAAATCTTTTATTTTTTTTAATCCCGATGTTAGCTTCTCTTGATCTTGGTCGGTTTTAAACACACTGTCCCCAGTGCCCAGTCTGTATGGCCAAATGTTCTTAAAAAGCCGACGACCAGCATGGTTTTAGAATTATCATTCCTTACATGTTGCCCACAGCACAAGGAGATCTGAGACTTTAATATCTGACACAATCATAAAATACTTTTCTCCAATAATTGTTTTAAAGTTCCATGTGAGTTTTGTTTTTAACTCCAAACCTGGAAAGGATCTTTACCTCTGGCATGACATTTGCCTCCTATTAAGAAAGCTCACTGG
>RJWK010042626.1:0-19083 GCA_004363435.1 Platanista minor
GCAGGAGGGAGGAGATGTGGGAACATATGTGTATGTATAATTGATTCACTTTGTTATAAAGCAGAGACTGACACCATTGTAAAGCAATTATACTCCAATAAAGATGTTAAAAAAAAAAAAAAAATTCTTATTAGTCGGTCTCAAGAGTATACATGTGGGAAGTCGGGAGATGGAGGGCTGGGGGAACCAACACTCCAGCACTACAGGGTCAGAAGAAACTTACCTACGAAACATAATGGCCACACTATTCAAACTGTCCCAGGTGGCACAGGAGTATCACTTGCCTGGGACCTGGTGTTCAGTCTGGTTGACGAATCACTCCAGAACACACGGTACCCACCTTCTTTCTCCCAACTCCACCACCCTTCTGGTCCAAGTCTTTGGTAGGCATTAAGTAATTACCAAATGGTACCCATCAGACTGGAGTTTCCAAAATACATATGAATCCTTTCTCAGGTGATTTTAAAGGGCAGAATTTAAGACATGGTTCACCAGGAAGTCTTACTTAACTTTATGAGTACTGTCTAGAACCGTGATTATTTTTAAAACTGTCATTATAAATGTTGTATACCTGTCACGCCTTCACATAATTATTTTAATAAATATTAATTAAGCCCTGCCTTATGACTGTCAAATAAATAGTATTATTCCCACATCATTGATAAGTCAAGAGACAAGAGAAGAAAAGGCACACTGAAAGCACCATAGCACCAGCTAAAATTTAACTCTTATTTGATTTTCAACTGGCACTGGAGAACATTAATAAAAGAGGTCCTAGAGATTTTTTAAGTAAAAAATGCTTGTCTCAGAAACTAACACACCATTGTAAAGCAATTATACTCCAATAAAGATGTTAAAAAAAAAGAGTAAGAGCGACGACATCAAGAAAGGGTCTACAGATATAGATATTAAAAAGATAATAATAGACTATTATCATAGACTTTTGTATATTAAAAAAATAAACTACCCAAACTCAGTCCAAAAATGTATAGATAAACTGAACAGGTAAACGTATTCATTCATTAAATAAACTGAATTTGTAATGGAAAACTTTCCCACAAAGAAAACTCAGCAAGTGGCTTCCCTGTAAAAAAAAAAAAAAAGATGCTTGTCCATCTTTTCTTAACTGAGACACATCCATGATTACCACTCTTTATCTTCTCAGCTTAGCCCCATGTTTCCTGCAGTAATGGTATCGTTGTCTCTCTGCAACATCTGTTTTTCTACTCTGCAGGCTATAAGAAAGGATATTAGAAGATCCTGCCAAACACATTTATATAAATCTAGCAGCTTCCTTGAATTAGTCATTGGAAGGTAGTTAATATCATCTGGCAAAATATTTATTTTTGACAGAGAGGCACAGCCCACATAGGCACCTGCTTCAAAGTAAGACCTTTTTTTTGTTGTTGTCAACCATGCGGGACAACACTGATTCAGATTCTGATGGTCCACGGAAGTTCTTAGAATGACTCTGTGTTGAAGCCAAATGTGGAGATGAATGAAACTCCACAGATAGGCTTGGGTTTTTAACTTCAAAATTATAAGATACATGAAATGCGTGAGTGCTATTATTTACAAAGACATATGTACATGAATATACACTTCCCCAGACCCAGCGAGCTCACCTTCTACCTCCTCTTCATCACACACATGCTTAAGGAAGGAAGCCCCTCTGTCCAGGACAGCTTCATCCTCCATCCTATAGTAATAAAAAAGAAAAAAAGAATGCTCAGACTTCTCCTGGAGTGAGCCACTGGACACAGCCCAGCTTCTGGGCAGGTGAACCTGCAAGCTGCTGTTCATGTTAACAGGGCAGAGTCCCTCTTCCTTTGGTGTCTGCTGCTCCTTCACTCCTTCAGCTCCTCTCATTGGTGCTTGAGAATATGCCGGTCCCACATAGCTTCAGTTCTAACCTTGACAGGACACCCACAGGGACAGGTAAGAGAAAATCATCTCGATCCTTTAGGCTGGATGCTGGGGGTTCTCCTCTTTGGGATGTGCCCCCAAAAAAAAGAAGAAAGGGAAAAAAAAATACCAAGAGAGGAAGTTTGGTGTGCCTGGAGTGCTCGTGATGATCGTTTGTGGAAATCCAGCTTCAGTGCTTAGCTCTTTAAACACCCACTGCGTAAAAATGTATACCCTCACACACACACACGCACACATGCACACCCACCCACGCACAGAAAGCGACAGGGAGTTAGGCTAGTGCACAGTGGAAGCCTAGCTTCCAGCCAGCCTCTGAATACCAGCACAGCCCAGTGTTCTCTGTTGAGTGGCAAGCTTTGAGTCACATGTTGGCCTTACGGAAATCTGACATCTGAGGATTATCCAGCAACCCGGCTTCGGCAACGGTCACATATATATGCCACGCATTCGTTCATTTTCCACATTCTTAATCACACATCTCTCTCTATGTAGATCTGGCCTGTTAACTCTTCCCTGAAGGCCATTGTAGCCACATTATGCTGTCCTCCTGTCTCCTTACATAATAGGATGTCTGCTATTTCCGATGCTAAATAAGACCTCAGGATCCAACCAAGTAAGGACAGCGTTTGTACGGCCTCCAGATGCCAAACATGTCTCTGGTTTATAGAATAAGTTAAGGGTTTGTTCCATATTCTGTGACTTCTTTTCATTGCATTAACTTTGACATACAGAATTCCATGAACTCTATTTATAGTGAAAGCAGAAAGAAATCCCGAATTGCTCAAATGCTGCTTGTGTCGTACCGGTCTAGAAACAAAGAACGTTCTCTGAGGACAGCTGCCCTATGTCATACCGTACGTGAGCTCTGCCAGAGAATGAAATGCTCACTCTGTATTCCATTCATCCAATTATATGCTCGGGCATTGAATACTGTACTGTAGGTCTGTTTGCCATACTGTCTGTATAACTTATTCTTGTGCTTCCCAAATTTGTTATCATCTATGTGATATGCACTGAATTCACTTTTTCTTCCTTTCTATTTTAGGAGCGTCTCACAAAGCAACCATCTGAGCTTAAAAAGTCAGAAATATGGTGTCAGGTAGACCCGGATTTTAAAAAACCTAGTTCTACCTCTCTTAGTATTTGTATCACCTAGCGCAAAGTATCCAACTTTTTTGCGCCTTGGTTTTACCATCTCCAAAATAGGGGGAAATAATATCAACCTTGCAGGAAATTCAAATCAGATAACACACATGAAAAGCACTCAGTTTTGTGCCTAGCACCTATTACATGTTTAATAAAGGTTTGTTTCCTTCCTTTCTTCTTCACCCGACCTTTATTGGTGGACAATGCCATTAAGAGACTCATTACTTTTGGAAACTTGCAGAATATCCTTTTTCAGGGATATGGGTCTTATACGTAAAAGTTCATTTTTTTTCCTTTTCTATACTTAAACTAAAAATATAAAACTAAATAAAAACAGGACATGGATCAGCCAGCAGGATCACAGTAGAAAAGAAAATGCCTTGAAGATGTGAGAGGTCAAGTCAGTTACCAGCCTCTGTGAGCCTCTGGTTCCCATGAAGATTAAATAATCCAACATATTCACTGATTCAGCAAATATTTATTTAGTGTCTGCTATGTTCCTGGCACTCTTGAGAGGGAGGGGAATACATTTTTGAATAAGGCAGACAAAATGCCTCAAAAAGTAATAATAAATAGATGATGAAGGTAATCTTAGCATTAATTGCTTTGCAGAAAAAAAATAATAATAAGGCAGGGGGCTACTTAGCATAAGGTGGTTCAGATGTGGATTCTGAGGAGGTGACATTTGAGCAGAGATGAAAATGATAGGAAGGAACCAGGCATTTGACAATCTGAGGTCACAACATTACAAGCAAAGGGAACAGCAAGTGCAAAGGCCTTAAGGTGGGAAGAAGTTTCGCATGTTATAGGAACAGAGCAAGGTCAGTGAGGCTGCACAGATAGAAGATCAATGGGAGGTGACAATGCTGGAGGGAATCAGGGCCATGCAGCTCATGGTAAGAAGTTAGAATTTTAGGTGTTACAGCAGCCTCTGAAGAGTTTTAAGATGGAAAGTGACTTGAGCTGTTTTGCCTTTTAAAGGATCACTCTGGCTGCTATGTGAAAAGTGCATAGTCAGGAGACTAAAGAAACTAAGAAACTATCTCAGGAGCCCAGGGAAGACTATGGGAGAAACAGGTTTCAGGGGAGGAACCAAGGGTTCTTTTCTGGCCACTTTATGGTTGAGATGCTTATTATATATAAAAAAAGAACTGTCAGGCACACAACTAGATGGAGGTCTAAGACTAGAGCTCAGAAGCCTAAGGTTGGAGATAAAAATTGGGGAATCAATGAATAAAGCTGGTATCTGAAGCTATTACTAGATGAAATGCAGGAATAAAATACAGAAATAGACGAGTTGACCTAAGATCAAGTGCCAGGCATGCCGGGCATGCCAACATTTACAAGCAGAGCAGAGGAACAAAAGCAGGAAAAAGTGATGTCAAGGAAGTTGAGGAAAGAGGAGAGTGCCACTACCGAAAGGCTGAGAAAGACAGAGACAGAGAAGAAAAACTTGGGTTTGGCAATATGGAGGTCATTGGTGACGATGACCAAAGTCCTTCAAACAAAGCATGCACAGTGCTAGACACACAGGCAGCATTCAGTCATTCCCTTTTCTCTTTCCTGCCCTCCTCCAGTCATTCATTCAGTAAATATTTGCTGAGTACCTACTAGGTGCCAGGCACCCTTCTGGGCACTGGAGATACAGCGATGAGCAAGACAGACAAAGGCTCTAGGGTAATCATATCTGCCTTCTCGAAGACTTCCCCTAGCAATCTGAGGGTTGGTCCAAAGAACAAGACCCCATCAGTAATACAGCATTTGTAGACCTAGATAAAGAGGACAGCTTAATGGAGAAATTGCCTTAAAAGACCTTGGAGGGCTTCCCTGGTGGCGCAGCGGTTGAGAGTCCGCCTGCCGATGCAGGGGACGCGGGTTCGTGCCCCGGTCCGGGAGGAACCCACATGCCGCGGAGCGGCTGGGCTCGTGAGCCGTGGCCGCTGCGCCTGCGCGTCCGGAGCCTGGGCTCCGCGGTGGGAGGGGCCACAACAGTTAGAGGCCCGCGTACCGCAAAAAAATAAATAAATAAATAAAAATAAAATAAAGACCTTGGAAACACAACAAAATCCTGGAGTCCTGTGCTGCTGCGTCTACCTTCACAGTATGTCTCCCCTTCAGGAGACAAAGAGTAGCTTGGCCCACATTTCTTCCCAGAACAAACGCTTTCCATTCCTATCAACCTACAGAATCCAACACAACTTCCCGCAGAATACCATTTCTGCACCCAACCATTAATCACGCTGGTCCCAAAGTCATTTATTGACTTGTCACACATTTCCTAAATAAAATGTTTATTAGCCTTTGCACCTAAGCCCTTCCCAAAATCGCATACAACAAACAATCAAAGCAGAATTAAAGGAAGAAAGCAGTAACAAATTGAAGGAGACCGTACAAACGTGAATGCCCAGAGCCCTCTTCCTGGGCAGAGAAACCCATCCAGCCTAACTGAAGCACTGTCCCCAGGCTCTGTCTGAGTTAGAGTGAGAATAATGGTTGGGGTGTTCTTTGGCTCTTCGATACATATTTCACATTCCCTCCAAGACTATACATAGCAAGTAATTAGAAACCTAGTTCTTTCTGATGGACAATGCAAAGCATCTGTAAGCAGCCTCCTCCCCGCTGTAGGAAGTGAAAATCAAAATGCAAACTGAAAATATAAAACCTGCATGCCCAGAGCAACCCTCTCCTCGTCAAGACCAAGTGCAGCCTGGCACATCTGGGCTTTTGCACCAAGTACAGGGATTTTACAGCTTTCTTCCATCTTTACACCACAAGCGTCAATTATTTGGGTTTGTGTTCACCCTCCCCACCAAATCCTCTCAGCAGTTGCTTGCTATTATTAGTAAGACAGAGATATCTTTCAAAATGACTGTCTGACCCAACCAGGTTTCCCCTCTATCAGTAAGGAGAAATGAACTCATCTAGTCCCTAATCAGGCCCCCAAATCCATTCTGAAATGTTCCTTTCACACGAACTGCACTTGCTGAAAACAAAGAAGGGAAGGAGCATGTTTCTAAACAGCTCCCTAGGTTGCTCACGTCGCCAGCGTGAGGCAAAGTTCAGAACAGATTTGGAAGCTTCTCACCATCATCACGGGGATAAGGGTCATAACGGTCAGTATAAAATCCACACGGGGCCAATACTGCCTCTCTTCAACAGGGCCTCTGACAGTAGAAGTTAGACCCCCTTCCCCAGAAGTCCACACAACGTAGGGCTTCTCTCATCCTCCATTATTCTGGGACACAAAAGTGATTTAACTGTAACACATGTCAAATCTGCTGCCAAACGGACCGGCTCTCAGCAGCCGGTCCTAATCGCCGAACAGGCTTGTAAGGGTGACTTAAGCCCGGCACGAGAAACATGTGTGCAAAACTGTCAGCCATTGGGCCACGGGCACCCATCTACATTCCACTCCTCTGAGTTCCCACCCCTAGAGCCCTCGCCAACTGCCAGCGTGCTCACCAGCTAGTCCACACAGAGCAAGCAGCTGCCACTCAGCCCGTCAGCAAGTGGCAGGCCGCCAGCACGCAAGTTTCAGAATGCGAGCATGCCCTGTCACAGTGCTGCTAAAGGTTGAAGGTCTTTGGTGTGCTAGCCTTTAGATTATCCTCACTTGCCCTCCTACTTCCCTTCTCCCATCCCTCCCCTGTTCTGTCTCCCACGCCAGCATTTCACTCGTCTCTATAGTAACAGCATCTGGTTTCAGGGTTATAACTTTATGCAGAGCAATTCTCCTAACTGAAGGCTTTTGCCAAAGGATGCACTAGCAGCAAAAAGGCTGCTGCTTAAGGTGGAGCCACGTGTTCCCTTGCCACCCCAGGACTGCGGCTATGTTCTGAGCTGCAGGGTCACAGCCGCAGCAGCACCCAGACCCAGGAAAGCGGAAAACAGCCCTCTGACCTTGGCACACTGGTGTGTACATAGAGGAATCATTCTAGGGCTTGTAGCCCCAATCCCAGAGCCAACCCCCTCTCCTCCACACCCTGTTCTCCACTTAACCAAGCCGCACGTGGATCGAATGAACAGTGGGGCTTTCTGACTGCTTCCAAAAAGGCACCAGACCATGGCACCCTAGGGAGCAGCACGGCTCCAGTTGTTCACAAGTCCATACCCGACTTTGACACCACCGGTTCTGTCCGTGCGTACAACTTAATCAGTTAACCTCATATTAAAGCTCATCTAACTTTATCTTCACTAGCTGTTTACAACAGCGAGGGAACCCCATAATCTCACACTTTACGACAGCTTTCCTGTGCACAGCAAATGTTTACACACATGCCCGCACACACCGAAGTGACGCACGCAGGGCAGCGGACAAATACCAGGAAGTGAAGAGTTGCATTATTAGTATTAGCTGTTGCTGTTGTGAAAATTATATTTACACTGTGCATAAGGGGCCTTTCCTTGAGGACTAAAAGGGGTTCATCTCAAGTCTCAGAGCTCAAATGCAGGCTGTCCTTGCTCCTTGGCTGGTCTTAGATCAGATGGGAGGCAAAAAATCAGTGTTTTCACAGGTCTTTTTCAGGAGCCACACAGAATGCAACCACCAGTACTGACATCTAAAATTATACCCTCACACACACATCCCCGAATTCTATTTCCTATTCAACTCATCTCTTAAGAAGTAGGGAACCATTTTCATCACCCGTTATTTGCCAACGTGATGTTTTCTTTCAAACACTGTAAACCACACAGTGTTTTACTGGTGCCTTTGTTGTTTTGGAAAATCTGCTGTCCACATTTTCAACATACACATAAAGAACAACATCGGTTCTCCAAAGCACAGGCGACAGGGGAGAGCAAACCCAGTGGCTGCAAAGAGCACTGCCATCTTTCGGCAACATGTGTTCACTACAGGGAAGTGGACAGCAGGGGCGGAGGAAAAGCTGCAACTGTTTCCTTCCTAACTTCGCCCGTCGACGGGTGCTGCTGAGAGGGCCTTCCACTCCCACAGGGAGGACGGCAGAAGAACGCGGGTGTCGGCTTAACTGTAGAGACTCCTGGAGCTCTGCATGTAGGTGCTGGGGGAAAGAAACATCAACGTGGCAAACCTGACAAGCATGACTAATGGCAGAGGCGAGTCCCAGCGATCAGGCCGCAGCAAAGCAAAGCAAATCCCCTCCACAGAGTTCAGGAGTGCCCTCAGCAGTCTGGAAATGTACACAGGCCCGAGGCCAGGGAGAAAGGGGTGACAGCCCCACACGAAATCAGACTTCACACTGGATAAAAGGTGAAAATGGAATCCAGAGCAGGATCATGCCAAACATAATTCCAGATTTATGAACTGCATTAAAAGTTCATTTGCACTCTTGGGCATTTATCCTAGAGAAGTGAAAACTTATGTTCACACAAAAACCTGTAAATGAATGTTCAGAGCAGCTTTATTTGTAATATCCAAAAAACTAGTAATTAGCCAGATGTCTTTCAACAGGTGAATGGTTAAACCAACTGGTATATCCATACCATGGAATACCGCTTAGCAATAAAAAGAAACAAACTACTGGTGAAAAAAAAGTAAATTGAATGAATCTCCAAGGGATTAGGCTATGAAAAAGCCAATCCCAAAAGGTTACATATTGTGTGGTTCCATTTATACAACATTTTTGAAATGACAAAGTTTTAGATGCAAAGGACAGGTTAGTGGTGACCAGAGTATAGAGATGGCAGCGGGTGGTGCTCACGGTTATAAAAGGGCAACATGAAAGGTCCTTGCTGAGTTGGTCCTGTTCAGTATCTTACCTGTGGTGATAAATACACGACTCTACACAGGTGATAAAATTGTACAGAACTAAACACACACACACACACACACACACACACACACACACACCCATACCGAGAAATGAGTACAAATAAAACTGAGGAAATCTGAATAAGTGGATCATAAGTGATCAGTGAATCATATCAGTGCCAAAGTCCTGGTCGTGATACTGTACTAAAGTTTTGCAAAATGTTAATGGTGGGGAATACCGGCAGTATACAAGTGATCTCTCTGTATTATTTCTCAAATATACATGTGAATCTACAATTATTTCAATAAAAATTTCAATTTAGAAAAGGTCATTTGAAATCTGCTTCTTAAAATTTCCCCTGGAAACTTTATTTAATATGATGGCCAGTTACAGAAGCTGGTCCATCTATAATACATATGCAGAATCAGGTAAAAGTGAGTGCAAATCCCAGACGGGCGCTTCAGTAACTGTGTAACCTTGGGAAAGAAAGTTAGTTAACCTCTCACTTCAGTGTACTTTAAAATGACCCTAAAACACTTCAGAAGTGATTTAGGTTATTAAGTAAGTAAGTTCCCAGAGTAAATACATTCAACTAATTTTAGTTGAATCTAAATCTAAGGTCCCAAGGGTCCAGAGAGTATAGCAGAGTTATTAACAGTCTTAACAAGCCCAAAGGCCATAGTTCTGTCCCCATAAGCAAATGCACGGGAGTGTCAACCGGGAAGACCAGCAATAAATAAACTGCCCCTCAAGGCCAAGGATCAAACTCCTCTCTCCCATCCTCTGCATGTTGGGGCAAGGTCTCCTGCACTGTCCTCAGAGTGCTGACTGAGCTCTGAAAGGCTGGAGCAGGCTCGGCAACAAAGGACAGGGAAAGAGCTAGTAGCAGGATGGAGACAGTGTGAAGGGTGAGGAAGGGCCTGGAGGCTCAGGGGAGGTGACAGATGAAGGGAGGAACTGCTAGAGAGGGTAGTAAGTGCTGAAAAGGGAACAGCTTGCCTGACCCCGTGGGACATCCGCCTGACTTACCCTTACACCCTTGAATTTTTTTTAATGGGCTGATCCGCTTGCTTCCGATCCATATGCTTCTGCTTCTGACCAGAGTTCCTACATCAAAAATTCAGCACTGGGCTTCCCTGGTGGCGCAGGGGTAGAGAGTCCGCCTGCCGATGCAGGGGACGCGGGTTCGTGCCCCGGTCCGGGAAGATCCCACGTGCCGCGGAGCGGCGGGGCCCCGTGAGCCACGGCCGCTGAGCCTGCGCGTCCGGAGCCTGTGCTCCGCAGCGGGAGGGGCCACAGCAGTGAGAGGCCCGCGTAAGGCAAAAAAAAAAAAAAAAAAAAAAAATCCAGAAGAGGGCTTCCCTGGTGGCACAGTGGTTAAGAATCCACCTGCCAAAGCAGAGGACATGGGTTCGAGACCTGGTCCAGAAAGACCTCACATGCCATGAAGCAACTAAGCCTGTGCATCACAACTACTGAGCCTGTGCTCTAGAGCCCATGAGCCACAACTACTGAAGCCCACACGCCTAGAGCCTGTGCTCCGCAACAAGAGAAGACACCACAGTGAGAAGCCCACACACCGCAAGGAAGAATAGCCCCCGCTCGCTGCAACTAGAGAAAGCCCACGCACAGCAATGAAGACCCAATGCAGCCATAAATAAATAAATAAATTTTAAATTTTAAAAAATAAATTAATTTAAAAAAAAAATCCAGAAGCAGCATGAGAAGCTATGAGAAAACTCAATTTTGTTCCTCAGGCCTGCAACTGGACAAATAAAACTCTGTAATGTGTTTAGGTAAACCAATAAAGAAGCTGGATAGCAACTACCTGCAAAAGGAAATTAGAATTTGAAATGTCAACATAAACTTTGAGCTCTGGAAATTGCAGCCTAACTTTAAATTTATACATAGTCAATGTTAATTATCTGTAGTAATTAGTACAGGGCTAGCCCAGATATCCAGAGTTAATTCATAGTTCTCATTTGAGTCTGTGACTTTGCATACATTCATTGTGGCTTCTACAGTGACCTCAGGTCAGATCCAGGTTGGCAGGCAGATGGGGACTCCAGAGTAGGTGTTTGCTCCAGGACACAGTGCTGGGAGTCAGCTGGATGGCATCTGAGCAGGTACAGCTCCTGAGATCCCACCTCTGACACCCAGAGCTAACAATGGAGAAAGCAGCCTTCCCTTCCCATCCCTACCCAAAGTGGCAGCCACACCATTCACATCTTCCATCTTGAACCGCCACATCTACTGGCAAGGACAAGGCTCCTGGCATTTTATTGAGCTCTTGCTACATGCCAGGCAATGTGCTAAGCACCGTGCAGGCATTATTTCATTCATGATGCTGTAAAATTTTGCCCAGCTGGCTTAATAGTAAGACAGGGATGAAGGTTTTAGCTAAAGTACTTCAATACCTGTAACAATGTAGGGACTGAGAGTAGGGATTCTCATCATCGATTAATTCCTTAAAAGTCCCATGTTTAAAACATTTTCTACATGCCAGGTATTGTGCTAAGCACTTTACAATGCTTGTTTGATTCAATCCTCATGACAACCCCATAAGGTAAATACTTTTAACATACCCATTTACAGCTGTAATTTGAAGTTAATAATTTACCCAAAATCACACAGCAAGTGTGACAAGACCAGGCAGGAAGTTTAACTTAACCACTCTCTCATACGCCTTCAAAATTAACCAACCGATGTCCATCAGGGATTACCTTCAAGAATTTTTTTTCATATTACTTGACTTCAGTATGCCTTCCTATAGCTTGAAATTATATCACTTACACTCACCTCTTTTCCTACCTTGGTGTATCTATGGACCCTCAGAAGTTGAAGTATCCTCTAACAGGCTTCCCAAATAAATGTCTTTATTGTTATTCAGCAAACACTCAGGTTAAGCTTGCTATGTGCCAACCACTGCTGTAACTGCTTTACAAATATCATCAGCTCATTTCATTCTCACAATAATCTAATGAGGTATGTACCATTTTTATCATCAACATCTCTGAGGCACAGCGAGATTGAGTTACTTACCCAAAGTCACACAGCTAATAACTGTCGAAGTCAGGATTCAAACCCAGGTGGTCTAGATCTATAGGTCTGTGCTCTTAACCACTACATGTCATGCTGCCTCCCTTTAGCTAATTTGACTGATCTGTTCCAAACTCTTTAGGAACCCAGGATCACAAATTTAAACAGAACTTTGGTGAAAGAGCAGACTCACCAGAATACCTACAGAGTATACAGACCCTTGACATCCATAAAACACCTCCTCCCCAACCCTGTTTTGCAAATGCTCAAATTCACAAATATCTCCGTAACATATAATTTCTGATATAATGTGTGGTCAAGTGTAACTATACGAGTTTCTGAATTCCCAAGGAAAAGAACGCTACCAGGATGACAGGCAGTGCAGGCGGTGGGCCATCCACCAGGCTCAGTCTGGGCTCACCAGTGGCACAGGGGGGGGTCACCACTAATGTCTCTATAAAGCACAAATGACTACATGGTATGACCCTTCAGGGCTCCCCGCAAGTAGCCGAAATCACAATTGTTAGGTTCACACATGCCAAGGATCTACTGTATCAAAGTCAGAAGAGTACATCGCTCACGATACGGGCTCTACTATTAAGCAGAAAACTGACTTTATATCATAAACTTTATAAGCACAGTTCAGTGTTACATGAACAATGAAGATACTTCTTTAGTCTATTTTCCCTTACCAATGTCTCTTTCCACAATACTGTTCAAAGTTTATCCTTCATTTTCCTCAAGGAATCTCTCAGTGTATATACTTGTGATTCAAACTTTCCAAAGTTTAACTTCTCTACTCATTCAGTTAACGAATTTATTGAGTGGCTACTATGAATAGGCCTTATTCTAGGCACTAAGGATAAATCCATAGTGGAAAAACAGACAATAAACACAATTTAAAAGTAAATTGTATAATATGTTAGGGAGTGATACTGCTACGGAAAAATGTAAGCAAGGAAGAGATTTAGGGAGTGCTGGTGGGATGGGGTGGGAGCAGAGTGACTCCCAGTGGCTAGAGCAGATTGGATAGGAGATTAGTCCAGAAAGGTCAAACTAAAGGAGGGGCAGGCTGCAAGGCCTGGGAGGCTATTCAAAGGTCTTTGACATTTACTCTGAGCAACTAGAAACCACTGGGGGTTTCTGAGCAGCCGTAATATTTCCTCAAGCTTACAGTCTTCTTTACTTTTTAAATCTTTGTCATTATATAAACATTTCCATTAAGGTCCTCCTTGGAACCTATTTCTACTCAGAAGGTCTTCCAAGGGCCACAGCACAGAAGGTACAGGCAGGGTCTGCTGGGGCAGCTTCCTACAGCAGTCAGGCCAGAGCCTGCTTCAGTCCTCTGTGTGCAGATCAAGGAGCAGACCAACCCACCTTAGAAGACTTTACCCCCAGCGTTCAGCACCTACACACTGACTTCCACCTCCTGTCAGTCCTCTGAACTAAGGCCAATCTACATTAACTTATTCATATACTCTTTATTAACTTCTGCCAAACTAGGCTTGAAGTTCATGACTTATGTAGTTGCCACCTGAATCCTCACCTACCTAAATTTGCCCCAGGGATGGCAACCCTCAGTGTTAGAAGATGCCAAAGCAGATGACTGACACTTAGGTATCAAGAGAATAACGCGGAATGGATTTTTTGGTGGCTTTTTAACACCCATGACTCAAATCTACGCTTTAAATAATAAAGGAATGTGTTTAAAGTTGTTTCTAACAGTAAATTTTCTGGATTAATCTTGTAAGAACACAAACGACATGGAAAGATTGCAAATTCCTTAGTTACATCTATTGTATTTTAGGGAAAATGCACTCAGCTTGGCATCCCTTGTCTAATGATGGAAGAAATACTTGTTTGTTTGGTTTTTTTGCGGTACGCGGGCCTCTCACTGCTGTGGCCTCTCCCGCTGCGGAGCACAGGCTCCGGACGCGCAGGCTCAGCGGCCATGGTTCACGGGCCCAGCCGCTCCGCGGCATGTGGGATCTTCCCGGACCGGGGCACGAACCAGCGTCCCCTGCATCGGCAGGCGGACTCTCAACCACTGCGCCACCAGGGAAGCCCAGAAATACGTGTTTGGCTCTAGTGGCTTCTTAGCAAGGAGTGGGTCACCCCACAAAAGCATAGTACTCCCTAACTTAAAAACATCCTCTTTAACTCTGGTAGACTAAAAAGAAACCTACCAGATATAACTATCAAATGCAAAATGCAGGTTGAGATGCTGATTTGAACAAATCAACTGGTTTTAAAAAAATAGGGGGGACAATTAAGGAAGCTTGACTATTTAATTGAGTATTAGATGATACTAACAAATTACTGTTCATTTCTATTAGGTATGATAATAGTATTGGGATTTTTTAATGTATTTATTTCTTAGAAATATTTTATTAATTGGTGAAATAACACAATGTAGGATTCGCTTTAAAATATTCCAGCCAAAAAAAAGGTGGGGGTGTGTGAGACAAGATTGGCAACATATCGGGAATTGTTGAAGCTGCGTAATGGTAGATGGGAGTTCACTGTACAATTCTCTCCTCTTCTGTTCATGTTTGATATATTCCAAAATAAAAAAGTTTTTTAAAAAATTCAGGCGGCCGACACTTTCTGGGGGGAAGGGGTTGGTGCTGCCTGGAGCAGTTAGGGAGCCGCACCGCAAACAAGAGCTCACACACACACACACAGGTGCGTGCGCGCGTGCATATCCACGCACGCACCCACCGTGTCTCCAGGCGGCGATCCCCGACAGCAGCTCCAGGCAAAGTGACAGAGGACAGTGCTGTGATTTGACTAAGTGGACGTCACCTTCAGTCAGTCCCCAGCCATCTGCTGTGTGGCTGATAGGGTCTTGGTGCTCCAGCCAGGTGTCAAGCCTGAGCCTCTGAGGCGGGAGAGCCGAATTCAGGACATTGGTCCACCAGAGACCTCCTGGCCCCATGTAATATCAAACGGCAAAAGCTCTCACAGAGATCTCCATCTCAACTCTAAGACCCAGCTCCACTCAATGACCAGCAAGCTACACTGCAGGACACCCTATGCCAAACAACTAGCAAGACAGGAAAGCAACCCCACCCATTAGTAGAGTGGCTGCCTAAAAATCATAAGGTCACAGAAACCTCAAAACACACCACCAGCCGTGGTTCTGCCCACCAGAAAGACAAGATCCTGCCTCATCCACCAGAATACAGGCACCAGTCCCCTCCACCAGGAAGCCTACACAACTCACTGAACCAACCTTACCCACTGGGGGCAGACACCAAAAACAATGGGAACTACAAACCTGAAGCCTGCAAAAACGAGACCCCAAACACAGTAAGTTAACCAAAATGAGAAGACAGAGAAATACACGGCAGATGAAGGAGCACGGTAAAAACCTACCGGACCAAACAAATGAAGAGGAAATAGGCAGTCTACCTGAAAAAGAATTCAGAGAAATGATAGTAAACATATCCAAAATCTTGGAAATAGAATGGAGAAAATACAAGAAACATTTAACAAGGACCTAGAAGAACTAAAGAGCAAACAAACAATGATGAACAACACAATAAATGAAATTCAAAATTCTCTAGAAGGAATCAATAGCAGAATAACTGGAGCAAAAGAACGGAGAAGTGACCTGGAAGATAAACAGTGGAAATAACTACCACAGAGCAGAATAAAGAAAAAAGAATGAAAAGAACTGAGGACAGTCTCAGAGACCTCTGGGACAACAGTAAACGCACCAACATTCGAATTATAGGGGTCCCAGAAAAAAAAGAGAAAAAAAAAGGGATTGAGAGAATATTTGAAGATACTATAGTTGAAAACTTCTGTAATATAGGAAAGGAAATAGTCAATCAAGTCCAGGAAACACAGAGAGTCCCATACAGGATAAATCCAGGGAGAAACATGCCAAGACACGTATTAATCAAACTATCAAAAATTAAATATAAAGAAAAAATATTAAAAGCAGCAAGGGAAGAGCAACAAATAACATACAAGGGAATCCCCATAACATTAACAGCTGGTCTTTCAGCAGAAACTCTGCAAGCCAGAAGGGAGTTGCAGGACCAGTGATGAAAGGGAAAGACCTACAACCAAGATTACCAGCAAGGATCTCATTCAGATTTGACAGAGAAATTAAAACCTTTACAGACAAGAAAAAGCTGAGAGAATTCAGCACCACCAAACCAGCTTTACAACAAATGCTAAAGGAACTTCTCTAGGCAGGAAACACAAGAGAAGGAAAACACCCACAGATAAGACACCCAAAACAATTAAGAAAATGGTAATAGGAAAACACATATCGATAACTACCTTAAATGTAAATGGATTCAATGCTTCAAATAAAAGATGTAGACTGGCTGAATGGTTACAAAAACAAGACCCATATATATGCTGTCTACAGGACACTCACTTCAGACCTAGGAACACATACAGACTGAAAGTGAGGGGATGGAAAAAGATATTCCATGCAAAAGGAAATCAAAAGAAAGCTGGAGTAGCAATTCTCATATCAGACAAAACAGAATTTAAAATAAAGACTATTACAAGAGACAAGGAAGGACACTACCTAATGATCAAGGGATCAATCCAAGAAGAAGATATAACAATTGTAAATATTTATGCACCCAACACAGGAGCACCTCAATACATAAAGCAAATGCTAACAGCCATTAAAGGGGAAATCGACAGTAAGACAAGGAGAGTAGGGGACTGTAACACCCCACTTGCACCAATGGACAAATCATCCAAATGAAAATAAATAAGGAAACACAAGCTTTAAATGATACATTAAACAAGATGGACTTAATTGATATTTATAGGACATTCCATCCAAAAACAACAGAATACACTTTCTCCTCAAGTGCTCATGGAACATTCTCCAGGATAGATCATATCTTGGGCCACAAATCAAGCCTTGGTAAATTTAAGAAAATTGAAATCGTATCAAATATCTTTTCCGACCACAATGCTATGAGACTAGATATCAATTACAGGAAAAAAATCTGTGAAAAACACAAACACATGGAGGCTAAACAGTACACTACTATATAACCAAGAGATCACTGAAGAAATCAAAGAGTAAATCAAAAAATACCTACAAACAAATGACAATGAAAACATGATGACCCAAAACCTATGGGATGCAGCAAAAGCAGTTCTAAGAGGGAAGTTTATAACAATGCAATCCTACCTCAAGAAACAAGAAACATTTCAAGTAAAAACCTAACCTTACACCTAAAGCAATTACAGAAAGAAGAACCAAAAACGCCCAAAGTTAGCAGAAGGAAAGAAATCAAAAAGATCAGATCAGAAATAAGTGAAAAAGAAATGAAGGAAACGATAGCAAAGATCAATAAAACTAAAAGCTGGTTTTTTGAGAAGATAAACAAAATTGATAAACCACTAGCCAGACGCATCAAGAAAAAAAGGGAGAAGATTCAAATCAATAGAATTAGAAATGAAAAAGAAGTAAAAACTGACACTGCAGAAATACAGATCATGAGAAATTACTACAAGAAACTTTATATGACCATAAAATGGACAACCTGGAAGAAATGGACAAATTCTTAGAAAAGCACAACCTCCCAAGACTGAACCAAGAAGAAATATAAAATATGAACAGACCAATCACAAGCACTGAAATTGAAACTGTGATTAAAATCTTCCAACAAACAAAAGCCCAGGACCAGATGGCTTCACAGGCGAATTCTATCAAACATTTAGAGAAGAACTAACACCCATCCTTCTCAAACTCTTCCAAAATATAGCAGAGGGAGGAACACTCCCAAACTCTTCCTACAAGGCCACCATCACCCTGATACCAAAACCAGACAAAGGTGTCACAAAAAAAGAAAACTACAGGCCAATATCACTGATGAACACAGATGCAAAAATCCTCAACAAAATACTAGCAAACAGAATCCAACAGCACATTAAAAGGATCATACACCATGGTCAAGTGGGGTTTATCCCAGGAATGCAAGGATTCTTCAATATACCCAAATCAATCAATGTGATACACCATATTAACAAATTGTAGAATAAAGACCATATGATCATCTCAATAGATGCAGGAAAAGCTTTTGACAAAATTCAACACCCATTTATGATAAAAACCCTTGAGAAAGGAGGCACAGAGGGAACCTACCGCAACATAGTAAGGACCATATATGACAAACCCACAGCTAACATCATTCTCAATGTTGAAACACAGAAACCATTTCCTCTGAGATCAGGAACAAGACAAGGTTGCCCATTCTCACCACTATTCTTCAACATATTTTGGAAGTTTTAGCCACAGCAATCAGAGAAGAAAAAGAAATGAAAGGAATCCAAATCGAAAAAGAAGTAAAATTGTCACTGCCTGCAGATGACATGATACTATACATAGAGAATCACAAAGATGTTACCAGAAAAGTACTAGAGCTAATCAATGCATTTGGTAAAGTAACAGAATACAAAATTAATGCACAGAAATCTCTTGCATTCCTATACAGTAATGATGAAAAATCTGAAAGAGAAATTAAGGAAACACTCCCATTTACCATTGCAACAAAAAGAATAAAATACCTAGGAATAAACTGACCTTAGGAGACAAAAGACCTGTATGCAGAAAACTATAAGACGCTGATGAAAGAAAGATGATACAAACAGATGGAGAGATATACCACGTCCTTGGACTGGAAGAATCAACATTGTGTAAATGACTATACTATCCAAAGCAATCTACAGATTCTATGAAATCCCTATCAAACTACCAATGGCATTTTCCACAGAACTAGAACAAAAAATTTCACAATTTGTATGGAAACACAAAAGACCCCGAATAGCCAAAGCAATCTTGAGAAAGAAAAATGGAGCTGGAGGAATCAGGCTCCCTGACTTCAGACTATACTACAAAGCTACAGTAATCAAGACAGTATGGTACTGGCACAAAAACAGAAATATAGATCTATGGAACAGGATAGAAAGCCCAGAGATAAACCCACGCACATATGGTCACCTTATCTTTGATAAAGGAGGCAAGAATATACAGTGGAAAAAAGACAGCCTCTTCAATAAGTGGTGCTGGGAAAACTGGACAGCTACATGTAAAAGAATGAAATTAGAACACTCCCTAACACCATACACAAAAATAAACTCAAAATGGACTAAGGACCTAAATGTTAAGGCCAGACATTATCAAACTCCTAGAGGAAAATATAGGCAGAACACTCTATGACATAAATCACAGCAAGATCCTTTTGACCCACCT
>RJWK010042627.1:0-19085 GCA_004363435.1 Platanista minor
CTAAACCCTGCCAATTTCATTTCTTTCCCACAAGAGACTGAACCCAAATTGGCAAATACAATCAGGGCCTCTAGAGTGTTTGAAATTTAAGGCATTACTTGCCTTGTAGAGATGCATTTGCTAGGTCACAAATCTATGCAACTTAAAAATATCAAAGCAACTCCCAGCAACACACCTAGTACCCCACATCTTGGTTTCTTATAACAGGCTTCAAAACAAGGAACCAGAGTGCCTTGGAGAAATGGTTGATGCTAGGGTTGGGGCATGGAAAATACAAAAATGAGCCTGGAGCATTTCATGATACCAGAAAGTAAGGAAATGCTTTTTAAACAATGGGGGTAGGGAGGTGGTATGTCAAAAGGGCACAGAGGCCAACCTGAAAGAAGAGCTCCCAGTGGCCAAAGGTGGAACAATTTGAGCAGCAAATTAAATAATGACAGTATCGGATTATAACCTATATAATAAAATAAATATCCATGAGTCTGCACTGATACAAATAGTTGAATAAATAAATGGTGAAGGAACAGCTCTTCCTTACAGAAGAATTCTCATTAATAAACATCGAAGGAATGAGAAAAACAATTTTTAAATCACCATTAGAACAACACAGTACCATGTACATCAAGTTCCACCAATGGATGCTAAAACTAGTGAATAAAGATTTAAGGAGAGGGGCTTCCCTGGTGGCTCAGTGGTTAAGAATCCGCCTGCCAATTCAAGGGACACGGGTTCGAGCCCTGGTCCAGGAAGATCCCACATGCCACGAAGCAACTAAGCCCGTGTGCCACAACTACTGAGCCTGCGCTCTAGAGCCCGTGAGCCACAACTACTGAGCCCGCGTGCCACAAATACTGAAGCCCGTGTGCCTAGAGCCCGTGCTCTACATGCAACAAGAGAAGCCACTGCAATGTGAAGCCCACGCGCCACAACTAGAGAAAGCCTGCTCACGGCAACGAAGACCCAATGCAGCCAAAAATAAATAACTAAAATAAATTTAAAAAGAAAAAAAAGATTTAAGGAGAAACAAGATATTTGCATGGTCCAAGTTTCTCTCCCAAGATATCTACTAAATACAAAAGGAAAAATGGTAACTTTCCATCGGGGACCTGACAAACAGCACTTAACCAAGGTCTACATCAGTCATAAGACATCATGCACCTCTGCTATGATGCACTGGGATTACTTCTAGTATTTCTTCCCAAAATGGAGAGCTTCAATCTAGTCATGAGAAAATATTGAGTACTAACTGAGGGACATTCTAAAAAATAACTGAACAGTACGCTTCAGAAGTATCAAGGTCAGGAAAAACAACAGAACAGAAGGTTGACGAGTTGTCACAGTTTGGAGGAAACTAATGATACGCAACAATCAAATTCAATGTGAGCTCCTAGGCTGGATCCTGAACAGAAAAAGGACAGTGAAAAGCCGATGAAATCCAAGTAAGTCTATAGTTCAGTTAATAGCATTTACCAATGTTAACCTATTAGTTTTGACAGTTTACGTAAGATGTTATAGGAACTCCCTGTACCATTTTTTTTTGCAACATTTCAGTAAGTCTAAAAATAATTCCAAAATAAAAAATTAAAATAAATAATGAAATAACCCCAATATTTTTCACTTTATAATGCAAGTGTAGTATTAGACTTAAATTGCCATCTTTGCTCTTTAAAACTTCCTCGTCAAGACTTATACAACCCAGCCATGGCTGTACCTATTCTGAAAAGCATTGTTTTATAAAAGACTAACACATCAAAGGTCTCTTTCCCTTGTTTCTCATAACATAGGAAGACAGAGGAGAACAGCAATTTGATTTTTGCTGAAAAATTCAAACCACTTGAATTTCTGCTTGCTTCCACTAGGAAGCAAGATAGAACACATCTCACTGGGGGAGAGGGAAGGTGTATATATATATATATATATATATATATATATATATATATATATATGGATGAAATCAGAACACAATGAGGGGTTTGTAGCTCCAGGAAAGAGCTAAAAGTAGCAAGGATGGATCTACACTGTAGCAACTGGAATGAGTCACCTGGCCCTAGGTTGCTAGTAATAACTGGGCGTAAATCAACATTGCACATGTCAAAAGAATCGTACTCATAGCTTAGATTCCAGATGGAAGCAGTGAACGGTTTGGCACGATAATAACAGTACTATCAGATTTAAGGTACGACTTAAATTAGGTTTTTAACTACAGTTAGCCCATGGCTTTATAGTTTCTGAAGTACACGTGTCTTATCTGAGCTAACTATCATATGAGATATCCTGGAAAGACATATAACAGTCTCCCCCATGTTATGAAACAGGAGAAAGGTGGATCAGAAAGATTTCTAAAACAAAGTACATGGCTGGTTTGCAGAACCCTTCAACGATGAGTCAGATAAGAATATAAGTGTCCTCAGGACACCTGACAGTCTGTACAACTATTCTGGCACTTTCAACTAACCCATATTCCACTTGTGGACTCAAAGAAGATCAGACCTCTCCCATTCAAACTCATATATTCTCTGGTCCCATGAAGAAACTGTGGCCCAGAGAGATGACAAGACTTCATCAAAAGTAGAAAATGGGGCTTCCCTGGTGGCACAGTGGTGGAGAGTCCGCCTGCCGATGCAGGGGACGCGGGTTCGTGCCCCGGTCCGGGAGGATCCCACATGGCGCGGAGCGGTTGGGCCCGTGAGCCATGGCCGCTGAGCCTGCGTGTCCAGAGCCTGTGCTCCGCAACGGGAGAGGCCACAACAGCGAGAGGCCCGCGTACCACAAAAAAAAAAAAGGAGAGAATGAAGAAATGGCACAGTTGATTAGACCTAAGTTAGGTCTGGGCCTCCCACTCCCACCAGATCACACGCTCTTTTCATGTCCCTGCATTGCCTTTACAGTGAGCTGCTCTGTGAACATGGAAGGAAACTGAAACAAATGATCAGGCTAAGTTTAAAAGAAAAAAGAAAGGATTGGTGAACTTTAATAAAGTTCAGCACAGTCTTTTTGTCCCAGCTATCAATGACCCTGTGAATCCTCAGCCTCCTCCTCTATAAATATGAAACTCCAGTTATCTCCCTGAAAGGTTTGGTGTGACCCAAAAAATGAGAATGAATGTAAAAACCACCTGCAGACCCCAAGCACTCACCACAGTTAATGGCTGCTTTTATTAATTCTGAGGACCTGATCATCTTGTCTTAAGGCATTCCAAACTAATAAGGAATGATGGAGGAAAAGAGTTACAATGAAATACTTTCTTCTCCCTTTCTAAGGATCCTGTTGTCCCTCTAACTTTTCTATCCCTCTTTCCCTTCCCCCAGCGGGGGCTCAGGGTGCAGCCAGGGTAGGGCTGTGCAGGACGGAAAGAGAAGAGGCAGACCTCCTGGGCAAAAAGCATCCGAGGTGTGGGTACCTCTCAGGCAGTCTTTATTACTCTTTCCTTGTGAGACACTCAGCTCAAGTATCTTCAGAGAGAGATCATAGGGCCTGCTGCTTTCTAGAGACTTCCATTTTTATGCCTCTGGGTAAAAACTCAATGCCTGTGAAACGACAGAGAACTACCTAATGCTACCTGGGCCTAAGCACTAATTTCCAGCCAAACCTTGTTCTAAAGAGTAACAGGTCTGGACTTCCCTGGTGGCGCAGTGGTTAAGAATCCGCCTGCCAAGGCAGGAGACACGGGTTTTGAGCCCTGGTCACCCATGCACCACAACTACTGAGCCTCCGCTCTAGAGCCCTCGAGCCACAACTACTGATCCCACGTGCCTAGAGCCCGTGCTCCGCAACAACAGGAGCCACGGCGATAAGAAGCCCGTGCACCATAGCCTCCGCTCACCACAGCTAGAGAAAACCCATGCGCAGAAATGAAGACCCAACGCAGCCATCGATAAATAAAATTAAAGAAAAAATTAAAACTCTCTAAAAAATTAAAAAAAAAAAAGAGTAACAGGTCTTTTCAGTTGCAAGCCCGAAGGGACTGAGCTAGTGGAGCAGCGTTTTCAACGGGGTTTCTGACCTTGCCAAGATTTCATTCCACCCTTCCTGCCAAAAACAAAACTTCTTCCTTGAAACTGGGATGAGGGCAGCACTTCTGCTTTACCCACACCCACCAACCCCAGTTTAAACGACAGAACACTACTTGCAATGCTACGATTCTCTGGATGTTTTATTTATTTCTATAAACAAGCTAACTGTGTGGCTCAGAAATTAGATGTCCAATCCACTTTCTAACAGTCTCCTAGTGAAGGAGACTACCAGCTTCCAAAAAACAAGAGGGGGCAAGGGGGCTGTGCTGAGAAAGGGGAGTGAGTGTTAATGGGTTTCTAGGGGAGAGGATGATGAAAATGTGATGACTGCACAGACTGTACCCTTTAAATAGGTGTGAACTCAATGATATGTTCTCATAAATTAGATCTCATAAAACTGCTATTGGGAAAAAAACACAAAACTATGAGGCCCATTTCAGCTAGACAGTTTCTTGGTTCACATCCTGGAGTGAAGTGGGAACTGATTTTTTAAAGGATAAACTTTAGCTTCCTGTAGACCTATAATATCCTATATCCTATAGAGAGGATGGCCATTCAAGTTCTTTAATTTTCACTAAAAAAATCTCAACCCTAACCTATAACCCCAATAAGCAACAGAGAATAAAACTTCCCACTTGATATAACCTTCAACTGCTGCCAAACTGCGGTCAGAAAGGCTGGAGAGGGGGCTTCCCTTGTGGAGCAGTGGTTAAGAATCCGCCTGCCAAGGCAGGGGACACGGGTTCGATTCCTGGTCCGGGAAGATGCCACGCGCCGTGGAGCAGATAAGCCTGCGAGCCACAACTACTGAAGCCCACGTGCCTAGAGCCCGTGCTCTGCAGCAAGAGAAGCCCGCGCACCGCAACGAAGAGTAGCCCCCGCTCGCCGCAACTAGAGGAAGCCCACGCGCAGTGACGAAGACCCGAAATAAAGCAGCCAAAAATAAATAAAATAAATGTTTTTAAAAGCTAGAGAAATACAAAGTATCTGAAGACATGAGGTCCACCTATCCCTCTATAAAATCTAGATTTACTCCCAAATAAGCCCAAACTATCAAACTGCAGCATGTGTGACCATAGGGGCTTAGCAACCTACAAGCGTTCCTCGTAATACTTACGGTAAGGAAAATGACAACTACGGCAAGCAGTCCTAGAAAATGCACTATTGGCATATGTACTATGGGATGGGCACCCAGACTCTCCCACTGCCATCCTTCAGTCTCCTCTGCATCCTTCTGTGACACAAGACATTTGCCTCAGAAGCAGATGCCAGGAAAATCTTCTCTAAGGAACTCCTATTTTTCCTGTCTTTATCCTCACTGAATTGTGTGACTGATCCGTCCCTTTTTATTTTAGCTTCCAAGGCGTAACTTTAATTTGCTGTCCACATCCATTCTAATGTGATTCCCCCATGGTGACTCTTCTCTTGGTGCATTTTACTTTCCATCTGTAACACTTATGCTTGCCGCAAATGTTCTTGAATGCTTAATAAAAATAATGCAGAAATTGATTTTGGCTGTTCAGTGTATTTTCATACCATTTTGATGCAACAGAATCTGTCTCCTATGGGAGCTCTTGCTGAATGCCCAGGGTCTGGAACAAAGATGACCAGTATACATTTGTTACTATGAATCTTTTTTTTTTTTTTCCTGAAAGTGTAAATGAGCTTTTATATTTCTACTATTGGGCAAGAAAATAAAATGAGGCAACATTACAGGTATTTTTTTACCTGTTGGCTAGATTTACAATCTAATTTTTGGTCGTATGTTTTTCTGTATTGTTCTAACTTCTCCAGTATTATTTTTAATAAGTATTGAAATAAGCTGGTTAATTTTTTTTTTTTTTTTTTTTTTTTTTTTGCTGTACGCGGGCCTCTCCCTGTTGTGGCCTCTCCCGTTGCAGAGCAAAGGCTCTGGACGCGCAGGCTCAGCGGCCATGGCTCAGGGGCCCAGCCGCTCCGCGGCATGTGGGATCTTCCCGGACCGGGGCACGAACCCGTGTCCCCTGCATCGGCAGGCGGACTCTCAACCACTGGGCCACCAGGGAAGCCCAGCTGGTTAACTTTTTGAAGTTAATCATTAAAAGTCAACTACCCACAGAAAAATTACAAAAGGCAGCTCAATATAACTCTTTGGCAAACCATCCAAAGTTGTGGACACATTTTATGTCCTGGGGAGAAAAAGAATATATTGGCTAATCCCTTTAAAAGCACCAATATTAACACATTTCTCTCCTATTCCCATACTCAATAAGTTTTTATCCACCCAGTATCAACTCTAGCTTCTTACATTTGGGGAAAGGCAAGAGTTGTACCAACCGGCTAACACACACTACCAAACACGGAATCGGTTGCACCAAGACACTGTTTTCTGGTTAAAAAAAAAAAAAAAAAGAGTCTGTATTTTCAGTCTGTTTCATACTTTTAAATGAAACTGGCTGGGAGGGACTAATTAAAACCTGGTCAATCTCAGTTGTACAGTTTTCTATTCTCTACCAAACGCTTACACGCAACAGCCACGGACCTTTCATGGCACACACATCCCAAACGTCTTTCACAGTTCAGACGCTCAGTTAAACAGTGGTTCAGTTTAATTTAACCAAGGGCTTCAGTCTCCGGAGCTGTGGTGCTCCGAGGCAGAGCACTAACAATCATTTACATAAACGCTAAGCTGAGTCTGCTGGACCTTCCAAACATACCCGACCGAAGCGGCTCCCACTCAACAAGGACAGCAAGCGCCCGCACTACGCGCCCCTTTCCAGGCGGCCTCCTTCCAGCGTCCGCCCAGTCTGGCTGCCCCTTGCGCCTGGCGCGCGCGCTCTGGACCCGGCGCGTAGCGGCGCAGGACCCAGGACCCAGGCCGCGCCCGCAGGAGGGGCGACGTTCTCCGTCCGACGCCCACGCCCTGGCGGGCAGCCCAGCCGCCGCGCCCGCGCGCCCCCCGCGAGCCCCCCACTCACCGGCGCCGCGGGCCGGCCTGGGAAGGTTCTGGCCCCGGATGACGGTCACTGTCAAGGGGAAGCGGGCGGCGAGCTGGGAGAGCGCAGGGCGGGGCCCCTCTCTCGCACCCCGGCTCCCTCGGGGTCGGTGCCCGAAGGCCGGCGGGAGGCGTGGCGCCGCCTGCCTAGCCGCTGATAAGGGCCCGGCGCTCGGGCGGAACGCGGGCGAGTGCTGTTTGAGTGCATCCAGCCTGGCGCTGGACCACACCGTCACCTGCCCGCGGGGACGGGCTGACAGAGATGACTGTCCCGGAGCCCGCAGGGACAAAGCCACAGCTCCTGGCCTCCGGGGCTCGCACGAAACGGACAGGGGCGATTGGCCCTGGAAGCCCCAGGACGCTACCCGGGCCGATCAATACCTGGTCTGACCTGGATGGATGTGGCCACTGCCGGTGTCCCACGCTCCTAAGCACCAGGGGAGGCGGACACCGAGTTTTGTTTTTTGTTTGTTTGTTTTTCTGTCGCACACGAATGAGCTTCTGAGAAATCAGGTGCGCGCGCCCCAGGGCCAATAAAATCAGGAACTGAATTTAGGGGTGGAGGAAAACAAAACTTGCTGAATGAAAATAGTACTATGAACAGTTTAAATGTGTCCCTCACACTCCTGTAGTAAGTATCAGTACTTCTGTTCAATACACTGATGGTGTAGAAAAGCTGGAAAGTGTGCAGATTCAGGAAGAGTTCCTAACCTCATCCCAGTACGTTCCTAAGCTGATCACTGCCATCAAATTGTTTGAGAAATTCAGATTAAAGCCAGCAATTCATAAATGTATTGCATTATAAAGAGTCATTTTAACTTATAAATTAACATTTTACTTCGGGCTAATTATTTTCAAATGCCCTGTCTTCTCATTTAGTGTTTGGGTATTTTAGGTAACAATATTAGGGAGGGAGGAAACTGAAGACGACCCTCCTAATTTTACATGAGTCACCTGGTCCACAGGAGGCCATTTTGCACAAGGTCAAAAGTTAGGCTAAATGGGTGACTCAGTTTCTCAGACCACTGCCCTCTGTTCTCCCTGCTCTCCACCTCACAACCTCTCTGAATAGAGTAACTGCCCAGTATTTATAGAGCCTGGTTATTGTTGTTGTTGTTATTCCTCCCTGCCGCACTGCGTGGCATGCGGGATGCAACCCCTAATCCCTGCAGTGGGATTGCAGAGTCTTCAACACTGGACCATCAGGAAAGTCCCTGAATGTGTTCCTAATCTGGCACTTTTTCTTTTCCATTTAACTAAATGTTTTTCTCTCTTATTACATATCAAGTAAGAAAATGAAAATCCCCTGTAACCCATCAGCCACATACCATCTGCTTTTAGTCTTTTTCTCTGCATTTTTTTTTTTTTTTTGAAAAAACAAGATTGGGTTTATATACAAAGTACAGGGATGAACGTCATCATGTCTGGAGTCTGATAGCCTGTGTCTGAATCCTGGCTTTCCCAAACCCTGGAGACTTGAACTAGTTACTTAGTCTGGAAGTAGTTATTGGTAATCAGGGGAAAGGATCTCTCAGGGTAGTTACAAAGATTAAATGAGACAATGTGTGCAAAGTCATTAGCACTCAATAGCAGTAGCTGTTATTATTTTGTAAAACTGCTATATTGCAAACATGGTTCCCTGCGGCACATGGTATTCAGTCGTCCTGTTATGTACCATAATTAACTTAACCAATCTTCCTATTATTCACAAAACATCTCTGTAGCTGTGTCATGGCACACTCAGGGAAATTCCAGACAGGGAATTGCTGAGGCAAAAGCTATACTCATTTGGAAAATTTTAAGACACACAGCTAAATTTCCCACAAAAAGTTTGTGCCAAATTCAGTCTCCTAACAATTTAAAAGATTGCTTGTTGCCCTAAATTCTCACAAATACTGGACAGAATAATATTTTTTTTGTAATTTGATAGGTAACAAATGGCATATCAGTGTTTTAATTTATATTACGTTGACTTAGTAAGAATAAGCTTTTTTAATGTTTAATGATCATTTGTGGTTTATTTGTAAATTTTCAAAGTAAAATTTTTCCCCATTTCTTTCTTTTTTAAAAAAAATAATTATTTATTTTTATTTTTGGCTGTGTTGGGTCTTCGTTTCTGTGCAAGGGCTTTCTCTAGTTGTGGTGAGCGGGGGCCACTCTTCATTTCGGTGCGCGGGCCTCTCTCGTTGCGGAGCACAGGCTCCAGACACGCAGGCTAAGTAGTTGTGGCTCACGGGCCCACCTGCTCCGTGGCATGTGGGATCTTCCCAGACCAGGGCTCGAACCCGTCTCCCCTGCATCGGCAGGTGGACTCTCAACCACTGCGCCACCAGGGAAGCCCCCCATTTCTTTCTATTAATTTCTTAGATGGCATAATAAGTAAACAGAAAGAGCCTGGATCTCTGATGATATCACTGACCTGATGGACCATTTCTAAGTTGGTTGAAGTCACTGTCACGTTTTATGTGCCTTGCAGTCAAGCCACAGAATTATCAAAGTTAGGATTTCTTTCCAGTCCCAACTGGAAATATTTGGGGCAGTCTGGAGTCCACACCCTTGACACACACATTGGAGATCTTTTTTTTTTTTTTTTTCTCACATTGGAGATCTTAAATAGGCACTGGAAGGGCTGAGGTGCCACCATGTGTTTTTGTAGGTAGTGCGCATGGACATAACTAGATGATTCAAAAAAGATGCCTTCAGGTAAAGGGAGCCGATAGTCTAATTCATGAAGTCATTTGAGTTTCCCTTTTGAAAACTCCAAAAATACCTGGGAGACTTGTCGGGGAGAGGGGAAGCATAATACTCCTTTCCAATCGTCACACCAGTGAGGGGTGTTTGCTTGTATGGTTCTAACTGGGGTATCCGTGCTTGACAGAATGTCAGCAACAGACGGTTACAAATTTGTTTAATGTTGATAAAGGATATGATTTATATATTATATAGAATGGCAATCAAAGCAAAATCAAAAAGTCTTCTCATTAAAGGAACAAACTTCCTGGGCCTAGAACTCCATCAATCAGGCACTCTACTACCAAAGCTCTTACATGGACATATGAGAAGCTCTCTTCATCCTTCTCATAGGATTCTTAATATCCTCCAAAGCTCTCCCAGCTGTCCTGAGCTCTCAGTCTATCTGCCTGCCTGGCCACCAAGTGCAAGGAGCTGGTAAGGACCCAGTCCATTCCTTAGTGCTTATTCCAAGTGGTGAACTCAGGGTCAATTCCCCCTTAGCAAGTTCAGGTTTCACGCAGAGCTTATTATGGGCCTGGGGGCATTTGGGTTACATATATAATGTTTGTACTGGATCCCAGTATATTTATTTTCATTACTACTTAAGTTGAAGCAAATACAAAATGGTGCAAGAGGCCGCATGCACCATGACCCCACATGGCTCTGCTTACAGCTACCAGGGGCCTTTGATTCACTCCGTGAAAGACTGTTCAGTCTGTAGTTGCTTAAGCACTGACGAGCAAGTGATAAAACAGGAACAGGGTATAGACAACTCTTCCCAAAGGTCTCACTATAAAAGGAAGGTGAGAGAAAGGAGTATACCTAAAGGCTATCTTGGGGTTCAGAGAAAATATTTCTTGTTTGGTTTAAATTACAGGCCAGAATATGCGTCCATGACAAGAGGACAAGCCATAAAGAAGAAAGGGTGGTTAACTGGTATAATCAGGTACCTTAGAAAGCAGAATGGAATTAGAATTCAGACAAACTCGTGTTAGAAAAGCCAAAAATATATATCTTTTTTTAATTGTGGCAAAGGGGAAGGGAGTCAGGGGGGTGTCCTCATGTAATAAATGTTTTAAGAAGGGAAAAGAGAGAAAATTCAAAGAAATGTCTGGCCTACAACTACACCTTCTCTCTGAAGCTGGAGGATCTGCTGAGACTACGGGCGCAAATGAGCAGATCAGGGATCTGAAGGAATGATGAATACTGGAGTAGAGACCTGCATTCATTGCCTGTGGCGGCAGTAACAAACTACCACAAAACTGGTGGCTTTAATGCAATGGAAACGTATTACCTGGCGTTTCTTTAGATCAGAAGTCCAACGTGGGCTTTACTGGGCTAAAACCAAAGCTGTTAGCAGTTCTGGGTTCCTTTCTGGAAACTCTTCCAGGTTTCAGAGGCTTCCTGAGTTCCTGGGCTACGGCCCCCTCCTCCAGCCAACAACACAGCATCTCTCGGACCGTGCTTCTGTCATCAGGGTCCTTCTACCTCCCTCTTCTACCTTTAAGGACCCTTATAATTACATTGGACCCACCAGATAAACCAGGGTAGTCTCCTTATTTTAAAGTCATCTGATTCGGTAACCTAGCACATTCATATTCTGGGCATTAGGACATGGACATCTCTGGCAGGTCATTATTCTCCTTACCACACAGCCCTGAGGAAGGAAAGAGGATGCTCACGTAGGGACCCACAGAGCTCCGATGAAGACTATTTAAACTGAAGACACATGAGATACAACTGTTGCAGAAAGAAGCTTTTTTTTTTTTTTTTTGAAGCTACCCTTATCTGACTAAAGGCAGAGACTTCAGAGAGTGAAGCTGCTATAAATCCCCTCAGAGGAGCTTCAGGGCCTGGTAGAAGACCAACCACGCACACCTGGATAAGAAACTGCATAAACAGGGCTTCCCTGGTGGCACAGTGGTTGAGAGTCCGCCTGCCAATGCAGGGGACGCGGGTTCGTGCCCCGGTCTGGGAAGATCCCACATGCCACGGAGCGGCTGGGCCCGTGAGCCGTGGCCGCTGAGCCTGCGCGTCCGGAGCCTGTGCTCCACAATGGGAGGGGCCGCAGCAGTGAGAGGCCCGCGTACCGCAAAAGAAAAAAAAAGTTTACTTCAACTAAAGACTTTATAGATATGTGAAATTTACTTTGGTGGACTCTCAACATCTAAACTTTCAGTCTGATTTGCAGGGACAAATGTTACAACCTCTGTCCCACTTTGTAACTCTGCAGGTTAATTAACTGTACCTACCTAATTATATACATTTTTTCCTCTGCTATGCTCAATTTTTTTAGGGCTTGACTACCTCTGTGAACTTTACAACCAAATGAGTTATTTGGTCTCTTGTCTGCTATGTAAAGAAAATTATATGAATCAAGGTGGTACGGCTGCACATCTGTCCTCAACACCTCCACCATCCCCTGCTGCCCACCCCACCTTATGCTGTCTCTCTGTATTAATGCCATCTTCTCTTCCCCGTACCTATAAAAACATTGACAACTGGTTTTTGGTATTTCTCTTCTTCCTAAGATGTCACTACTTTGGCAGAGTCTGTGTTTATTTAGATGACCAACCCATCACCCTAGCTTATGTGCTCTTTGATCTTCTCAATTTAACCTTCAGTGTAGGCAGAATTCTAAAGATCCCCCCCCCGCCCCAGGATCCAAGATTCCACTGGTATGTAACCAAACATTAATCTGGGTACTGCTCTGAGGAATTTTGAAGTTGTGATTGAAGTCCCAAATGAGTTCACCCCAAAATATCTAGATTATAGTGAGATTATCTAGATGGGCCTGATGTAATCACACAAGCCCTTCAAAAGGAGGAAGGCAAAATCCAAGAGATTAGAAGTTTGAGAACCTGCTTTGAACATGGAGGGGAGTCACATGAGAAGGAATGTGGGCAGCCTGAAGGAGCTGGTTGACTGACAGCAAGGAAACAAGGACCTCAGTCCTAAAACTGCACGGAATTGGATTCTGCCAACAACCTGTCCTTGGAAGTAGATTCTTCAGATAAGAGTCTTCAGATAAGAGCCTGGCTGGCTCATACTTTGATTTGGCCCCAGGATATCCTAAGCAGAGCCAAGCCTAGCCCATCTAGATTCCTGACCTCCAGAATTTTGAAATAATTAATGAGTATTGTTTTAAGATGCTAAACTGATGGCAGGTTCTCAGCACTAGAAGATAAATATACCTTCCTTCCATTTCCAGAATTTTACTGTCACGTTCAAACCATGGGACCTTGCCAAATCCTGGAGTGCCAATATTATATGCCAGTTTCCTATTCAGTGACTTCACCCTCCAGTTTCAGCTCTTCAGCCTGCAAGTGACCCCGCTATAGGCTCCCTCTCTACCTGTCTCTTCCTGGATTCACTTTCCTATGATGAATCACTTCACCCGCTCAAACTCTTGCTCCATTTTTCTCTTGCCTTACCCACGCAGCAAAACCATATCCCCGAATTAATTCAACTTTCTAACCCGCTCTATCTTTACTTGTTTGTGATTGGGAAAGCCATGCCCATTTGTGGCTTTGATAGCACCACTTTTATAGAGTCCAATCTTAGGGGTCCTTGGTATTGCTCTGTAGTTTCTCTCTGGGTCCCTTGGAAGAAAAACTTTTCTTCTGCCAATAGGTCTAGTGGGGCTGGGGGAGGAATGAAAGTTAATTGACCACAAACCGATTAAAGGAGAAAAGATCAGGTTCTGGGGCTTATAGACCAGTTTAACAGGGGAAAGGAAGGTGGAGAGAAAGGGATTCTATGGGAAAACAAAGGACTTTTAGGAAAGACAAGTAGGCTTTTAGGGAAAGAAAGAAGTATGACAGTTTGTTCTGTTTGTTTATGAAATTTCTTTTTTTTTTTTTGCGGTACACGGGCCTCTCACTGCTGTGGCCTCTCCCGCTGCGGAGCACAGGCTCTGGACGCACAGGCTCAGCGGCCATGGCTCACGGGCCCAGCCGCTCCGCGGCATGTGGGATCTTCCCGGACCGGGGCACGAACCTGTGTCCCCTGCATCGGCAGGAGGACTCTCAACCACTGCGCCACCAGGGAAGCCCTGAAGTAAACTTTTTAATGGAAGTATCACACACATTTAGAAAAAGTACAGAAAATCTAAGTAAACAGCTTGATGTGTATTTACAAAGTAAACACACTTGTATATCTGTTACTCAGATCAAATATATATATACACACATACATATTTGTGTATTTGTTATATGTCAATTATATTTCAATAAAAATAAGCAAACAAGCCAAAAAAAGAAACCAAAATAGACAAAATTCATGTACAGTGATAAAAGTAAGATGAGGAGTTACCTTTGAAAGGGACAATGACTAGGGTGGAACATAAGGGAGACTTCTGGGATACTGATAATAAACAAACAAACAAACAAAATATATATGGAGGTCTGGGTGGCAGATATACAGGTATGTTCACTTTGTAAATATACATCAAATTGTTTACTTAGGGGCTTCCCTGGTGGTGTAGTGGTTGAGAGTCCGCCTGCCGATGCAAGGGACACGGATTCGTGTGTGAAATAGTAATGGGAGTTACTAAGATAGAAAGCATGTCTTCCACCTAAGGGTATTTCCTCAATGTTGCCTTGCTCAGGGCCTTGAACACGACAAATACTTATTATTTATTGACTGAAAAATAAAAGTGAGTTTATCTTATGTAATTCAGGGGTTTATCTACCCTTACCTGAATGTTGTAAAAATGAAAGAGGGGGGCTTCCCTGGTGGCACAGTGGTTGAGACTCCGCCTGCCGATGCAGGGGACACGGGTTCGTGCCCCGGTCCGGGAAGATCCCACATGCCGCGGAGCCGCTGGGCCCGTGAGCCATGGCCGCTGAGCCTGCGCGTCCAGAGCCTGTGCTCCGCAACGGAAGAGGCCACAGCAGTGAGAGGCCCGCGTAACCGCAAAAAAAAAAAAAAAAAATGGAAGAGGGTTTCACTGAGACTGACCTTTCTCATTTGATACATTACTGACTGCTATAAACATTTTATTGCCTGTAGAGATAAGAGTTCATTCCTGGGAGCTGGGAGCAACTAAGTTAAAGTGTAATGAGCATTAAATGACACATGATTCATTATATAGTGCCTTAGAATTTTTTCACTTCTGGCTGCCATGTCATCTATTATAATAGATAATATCAACAGAGCCAAAAACTTACAGCCTCACCCAGAACGACATCTTAGTCTTCTCTATGTCATCACCCATATTAGACCAAGAAACATACATTAATCATTCTCTGTGTAACACAACCAACAGCCAGTCTAGATGTATCCAAGGTTCATCTCACCGCTACAATTTTTGCTATTTGACCCTTGGGTGCCTCACTTTCTTACCTCAAATTAAGGGTGATAATACCTATGTCACAGGGTTGAATAAAGATAAAAATAAAATAATGTATATTTGGAAAACATAAGGTAACCTTGATTTTTACCCAGTACCAATAATAACAGCTAATGTTTACTGAGTACTTGCTACTTGCCAGACAGTGTTCTAAGTGCCTTTAGGTTTTATGCATTTTTTTTTAAACCTCATTTCATCTTCACAATGCCCTTAGTAGGTTCTATTAAAATCTCTATCTTGCAGATGATGAAACTGAAGCATAGTGAGATTATGCAACTTGCCCAAGGTCAGACAGTAAATGACTTATGCTCATTATTGCAGATATAAGAAATAAGGACACTATTATTTCCTGTAAAAACTGTTCAAAAATTTCTTTGAAGACAGAATGTAGAATAAATTCATTCACCCTTCAAAATCCCCCTCAGTCACAATGGATCAGAGTAAAAGAAGAAAAACGAAAAAGACCAGTTGCAAAACCAAGATGAGTATCTCCATGAAAGAAAGGAACCCAGAATGTTAATTACCAAACTTGTGGGTTGAAGGCCTTGAGTCTAGAAGCAGGTAATGTTGGTAAGAAGTTTGGCTGAATAAAGGAAACTCCAACGACACAAAGCAGGGGACTGGAGCCAGGCTCTCTGCTTGAAGCCCAGAGCAGGGATGGGGCTGCCCACTTATAAAAGGGTGGATGTTCGTGGGAGAAAGCGCCGCCCAACTCTGCCTGGGGCTGTGTGATGTGGATGGGAATGTTAAGACAGAGAAAAAGCACCTGCGTGGTGAAGCTCCCCCAGCCCATCGTGCCTCCCCGTGCCTCCCTAAAGGGGGGCAGTGGACACCGAGAGACCCTGGAGTAGACCTCTGACTGTGAAGTGCCTGGTCTCCCCTGTTGCCTCTGGAAAGGTCTCTAACACGGCTCTTAACCTGCGACGCCTCCAGGACCCTCTGCTCAGTGACACGGCTTCCCCAATCAGATTGCTTCTCAACAAAAATGTGAGATTCGGGCTTCCCTGGTGGCGCAGTGGTTGGGAGTCCGCCTGCCGACGCAGGGGACATGGGTTCGTGCCCCGGTCCGGGAAGATCCCACATGCCGCGGAGCATGGCCGCTGGGCCTGCGCGTCCGGAGCCTGTGCTCCACGACGGGAGAGGCCGCAGCAGTGAGAGGCCCAAGTACTGCAAAAAAAAAAAAAAAAAAAAAAAAAAAGAAAGTGAGATTCAAGCTACAATCCTGGCCTTGCCCCACCTCAGTAATTTGTAAGACTGATAATGAAAAAAATTATGTTGATCCTTAAAAAAACAAAAGCGCTGCTAAGTTCTGGCTAGGGATGTAGCCAGTGGGCTGCTCCATTTGTAGGAAACAGGAAGACACAGATGCAGTCTATTGGGCCTCCTTCCTGCCCTTCTGCGGCTCTTAATCCCCCTTATGATGCCCGCATCTTACCTCCCTGTGGCTATACTTTGGATAATTTCCTCAGATATATCTTCCTGGTCACTAATACTCTATACAGTTATATTTATTTATTTATGGCTGTGTTGCGTCTTCATTTCTGTGCGAGGGCTTTCTCTAGTTGCAGCGAGTGGGGGCCACTCTTCACTGCGGTGCACGGGGCCTCTCACTATCGCGTATACAGTTCTATTAATCTTTCGTTTAACTTTCTATCCATTTGAATTCTTAATTTTAGTAAGTTTTTTTTTAATTTCTAAAAGTAATATTTTGTTCTTCAAATTGGCCTGATCATTAGTCTCCTATTCTCTCGCTCATGTTTTCAATGCCCTTTTTAAATCTGAAAACTTTTCAAGCAGACTTATTTTTTAATTTTAATTCTGATAATTAATTATAAAAGCTGACCTCTCTGTGGTTCTAGTTCTGTTATCTATGGCTTGCTGGATTTCTGTTTTACAATATTTTACTGTGAGTTTTTTGTTAACTGTCTCTAGGAATTCCTTGAGGCCTGGTTGAGTAGGTATGCTCATCTGGGAAAGTCTGTTTTTGCTTCTCTTAGACATCTGGGGATATTACCTACCCTGATACTCTTTAAATTATAGGTTTGTGTTTTGGGATCATACAAAGAAGGTGGACTGGGTCCCAAACTACCTGAGGTCTGGCCAGTGGCTACAAGTTCTCAAAGGAGGTGCTTTTTTTTTTTTTTTTTTTAACTTTCATTCATAGCCCAGCCCAATATAGAAATGTGTTCTTGTGGTTCACCTTTTCAGGGTGGATTTCCTTTTTAGTTCGCCCTTTCTGAGGGTGCACCTCTCCTGGGCCCAGGCATTATGCTTCTATTTTACGTGAATTCAGGCTTTGTCCCTGTCCCCTCTATGCAATGCAGTTCAGAGTCTCAATAAAGACGACTGTAGGCCTCAGGGTATCCAAGGCTCTAAAATTTAGTTTACTCCATTCTGATCTTAGTGGACTCACCTAATCATTTAAGAGTGGTTTTAAAATTTTGCCAAGCATTTTTAGATATCATGTAGCTGGGTAGTTTCAGGGTCTCTAACTGCAATATCACTAAAGATAGAAGTCCTCAAATGTGTCTGTCATCTTCTTCACTTTTTCTTCCTACTATGGAAATTTCCAAGCATCTCACAAGTAGAAAGAACAGTATGATGAATGCCTATGTGCTGATCTCAGCTAGTAGCCAATCTTTGTTTCATTGATACTCCTCTTTTCTCCCTCTCCCACAGATTATTTTGAAACAAATTTCAGAGGCCAAATAATTTTAATCATAAATATCTTCATATGTATTTCATACATATTTTCATATGTCCAAAGATATGGACTCTATCCTAGTAATTAATTTTCATATTTATCTCATATATCATCTTTCACCAACTCTTTTTTTTTAATATTTATTTATTTGGCTGCATCGGGTCTTAGTTGTGGCACATGGGATCTTTGTTGCAGAGCGCCGGCTCCTCTCTAGTTGTGGTGTGAGGGCTCAGTAGTTGCGGGGCACAGGCTTAGCTGTCCCACGGCATGTGGGATCTTAGTTCCCTGACCAGGGATCAAACCCACATCCCTGCATTGGAAGGCGGATTCTTAACCACTGGACCGCCAGGGAAGTCCCTCACCAACTCTTTTAATTTAAGCTGTTTACTTCCTTTTTATAGGCAGATTATAAATATAATAATTAAATCAAAGAGTAGGCTACAAAGTTTAAAGTAAATTTAATTTTAAATGTCACACTTTCCCTAATAATGAAATGTACTTATCTTATGCCTAATTTCCTTGGAGTCAGTATTTCTCCATGTGCCTTATCCACCATGCCAAGTGATGACAAATATCCTTGGCCATTAAAGAAGTCAGAGCAGAGAGCATCCATGAACTCTAGATGGAAAACAAAAGCCAACTAACAACAAGACCCAGCTAATTAACAGAGAGATAAAAATAAAGAACTCCGGGCATCCCGGGTGGTGCAGTGGTTGAGAGTCCGCCTGCTGATGCAGGGGACACGGGTTCATGCCCCAGTCCGGGAGGATCCCACATACCGCGGAGCGGCTGGGCCCGTGAGCCATGGCCACTGAGCCTGCGCGTCCGGAGCCTGTGCTCCGCAACGGGAGAGGCCACAACAGTGAGAGGCCTGCGTACTGCAAAAAATTTTTTAAAATAATAATAATAATTAAAAAAAATAAAGAACTCTGGAAAAAAATAAAAAGATTGGTAATATGCATTAAAATACATTTATATAGAAAATAATACTTCTCACCATGGAAATTATGTTTATACACAAAATGTAAGTATTATAAACATAAAAACTTACAAATCTTAAAAGCTAAGGGGGAGGTGAAAGGAGGGGGAAAGAAACATGTCAGTCTCATCTTTCAAAGCAGGAAACCAATTGATAACCTTTTTGTGGCTGCACTGGGTCTTCGCTTGCTGCGCTCGGGCTTTCTCTAGTTGCGGTGAGCACGGGCTACTCTTTTTGTTGCCGTGCGCAGGCTTCTCACTGAGGTGGCTTCTCTTGTTGAGGAGCACAGGCTCTAGGCGTGCGGGCTTCAGTAGTTGCAGCACATGGGC
>RJWK010042628.1:0-19083 GCA_004363435.1 Platanista minor
TGTGTGTGTATATATATATATAAATACATACATATTTATATGTGTGTATATATATATATACACATACATACATATATATATATATATATAAAACTGATTCACTTTGCTGAACAGCAGAAATGAACACAACGTTGTAAATCAACTATATTTAAATTTTTTTAAAAAAGAAAAAAAAATGCATCCTGATGGTGACTGACATGTGTTCTGGGTAAGAGGTGTGCTTTTCCGACTAACTGTTTCTGCACCAACACCATCAATCAAGGACTCATGGGGTGTCTGATTTACCACTGTGGCATTCCACAAAATGTTACCCTAGGCCAAAAAACCCACTTTATGTCAAAGAGGGTGTGACAAGGGGCACATGATGGCAGAATCTACGGGTTCTACCATATGCCATGTCACCCAGAAGCTGCTCATATTAAAGAGCATGGTAACTGTTTTTTGAAGGGATGCTTAGGCACCAGCATGGAGATTATATGCTGTCTTTCAGGATGCAGTGTACATCTTAAACCAATGGTTATTAAACCAACGTTGCTGTGTCCCCACAGATAGAACACATGTGTCCAGGATCAAAGTAGGAGGAGTCCATTTTAACATCATTCCCAGCAACTCACTTGGCTAATTTGTGCTTCCTATCCCCGTGACTTTAATTTCTACAAGTCTAGAGATCCTGGTTCCAGCAAAAACTAAAACTGGCTGCTCCCTAGTCATTGTGTTCTCATGTACATAGACCAGCAGGCAAAGAAAAGAGTTAGGTCACTTACAGAGACAACTGATCCTGATCATCTTGAAGATATAGGTTGCTGCTACATTACAGGGGCAAGGAGAAATATGTCTGCAACTCAGGGAACCACTGAGGCATCTCTTGGTGCTCCTATGCCCAGACTTAACTGTGAATGGGCAGTTAGTATCAACCATGCCTGACAAAGGCGTGACTAGCCACCTCGGCCTGCAGAAATGCTAGCCAAGAATGAAGGGTATCTAGAGTGTTGTAGGTGAATATCATTTATGGCAACAGGACCAACTACAGTTGTGGGTACATAGATTGCCCAACTAACTCTCCTCTTTCAAGTTTTCAGCATGAATGGTGACTAACTGTCATCTCCAAATATGTGTTGGGCTAGAGTAAAGTGAAGCTTGAGTGGATATGAGTGACACAAGGGGTGGACTGTAAAGGACAATATTTATTCTTTGTTTAACAAAGCATCTTTCCCCTTGGCTTTCTTTTTATGCTTTCTGTGTGTGCCCTTGGGTTAAGTGTGCTTTCATTTCCAATGGTCAGAACCTATGACCTTCTTTTAAGGACTGCCCTCCAACCTCATTGAGAGCCAGAGAACTGAATTTATTTCCTGCCTTATCCCCCTCCCAAAGGACGTCCTTAATCAAAGGTTGTCAGGGGCAGGATTATGAAAGCCCAGGACCCATTTTTTTGGTGGGAATGACTCCAATCTGCACACAATTATTCAGACATTGCAATTCTAACACCTTTGTTTCTCTTGGAATGATCTCTCTCTTTCTCTCTCTCTCTCCTATTTATTACAGTTAGGTGTATTTGAGGTGTTACATTTGTAGTGATAATTTGAGATGGTATTCTTGGCCTCTTTGGCATAAAAAGAGATCTAGACATTTGTAAAAGTGGATCAGCTCCTGTTTATTCATCATTTAGCTGGAACAGCTTTGGGAGCATAGGCTGTCCAACTTCTGAGAGTTATACAAATCTGCAAAAATCATATAACCTTTTACTGATGCCCTGATATATGGTTACCCCTGGAACTGTAAAACCATCCATAAGCTATAATATTGGCTGTCTGCAACATTCACATTATGCATGCTTAGCTCTCTTGTATTATTGATGATTGAGAGTTGCCCAAGAAAGAAGGAATCTGGGCATATATAGTAAAAGGCCCATCTAGATATGACTCCTATGCATAATTTATTAAATTTCTACCGTCATCTTCAATTCTTATGTTAGTTTTCTTCTTATCAATGTATTTCTCTCTTTCTTTGGAATTATTAATACTTGATAGTGCCCTTCAGCCACTTTCTTTCCTCCCCTTCTTCATCCTTATAGTCCAACATTTGCAATGAATGTTCCTGAATTAAAGGTACATTACAAATGTACCTCTCTCAGTCCCCCAATCAGATGCTGCTTCTGTCCAAATATAGTCTGCCTCTAGGGGGTGTGCATCCTCAAGAAATAGGGTGTGGCTATGATTCAGAAAGTCTAGGGAGGGGCCTGAGCATTGTCATCTTCATAAAGCTCCACTGGCATTCCTGACCTGATCCTCCAGTTGAAAACTGCTGCCCAAGAGAATCTGTACCTGCTTCTCTCTGCATCTCTGCCCCATTCCTCTCATGCTACCAAATAGACACTCTCTGCTATGAGGGAGAGGACATTCCAGCTAGGAGGGTGAGTAAAAGATTCACCATCCCTGAGAACTGCCTTTGTTCTAAGGTAATTTCCAGATTGGGTGAGAGTGTCCTTTGCAATCAGAAGAACTTAAGTAACACAACTAGTAAGCTGTGATGGCTAATTTTGTGTGTCAACTTGGCTGGGCCACAGTACTCAGATATTTGGTCAAGCACCAGTCTGGATGTTGCTGGGAAGGTATTTTCTATGTGAAATTAACATTTAAATCAGTAGACTCTGAGTCAAGCAGATTAACCTTCATAATGTGGATGGCTCTCATCCATCAGTTGAAGGCCTTGAGAGAAAATAGCCTAAGGGACTCCAAGGAACAGGGAATTCTGCCTTCAGACTGTCTTTAAACTTGAGCTACAACATCAGTTCTTCCCTGGATCTGCAGCACAGCAGATTTTAGACTTACGACAACTCCACAATCACTTGAGCCAATCCCTTAAAATCTCTCTCCCTCTCCCTCTCTTTATAGATAGATAGATAGATAAAGAGATAGATATAGAGATAGAGGTTCTACTTCTCTGGAAAACCTTAACATATGCATTTCTTGGTTTCTTGCCCATTGTTCTTAGCTCTCTGAGTAAACCTGACCTCTGGATGCACAGAATCATGCCCTGAAAGAGGCTGCAATTTCTGGACGACTGGAGACAAGCTCATTGGAATAGGACCCAAGACCTGGACCAGATGTTTGTGTTAACACTCTCATAACTGTTACAGGACAGGTTGAACACGGTGTGCAATGAATAACTTTGAAGAAATGTGCATACATTTTTGAAAGGTACTTTATTAATAAGCAAATGTCCTGGTTTTGTCTTCTTTTTTCTGTCTCTCTTGTCCCTGGTGACCCCGAGGAGCAAAGTCCCCCTGACATTCGGGCTCATGACTCTCAATGAAAAATTTCTAATATAATTAGCTTCTTTCTAACTAGCTTTCTTCAGAGTTCACAGTAGCAAAAATTCATTCCTGCAAGAACATAGTACTGAAACAAGAGAGACTCCCTTTCTTGTTTTTTCCTTAAGCTTCCATGAATCTTTTTGTAAGCTCCTGTAGGTATGTGACACAAAAATGTTTCTGAAAATGTGGCAACCTATGAATCAAAGTGAGAAACTACTCACCTTCAATCCAGACATTTATCTTGAGTGCTTTTCTAAGATGTACGCATCACTTCTGTGAACTCGTGCTTTCACTCCTTCTTTCTATGCCTCTTCCCACCCATTGGTGCCTCAGTTTCCCTAGCTTGTCCACCCTCAGAGAAACACAAGGGAATTCGAACCAATCTGATCATCTCTAATGGATTCTTGGATGGGTCACCATTTTCTAAACAAATAAACAAGAGTCAAATGACTGCACTTTAACTAAGTGAGGTGTTCTATAGAAATCTTTTGACTCATTAGCAGCTTGTCTGGTTTTTTTCCCTCCTTTTTCTTTCCTCCATCTTCTTTCACTCATCCAGAACCTTGGTGAAGACAGTAATCATTCCACTAGCTCTGATACTTTGGCTACAGGCGCTAATGCATTTCTAGAATAAGTGTTCACACTTCTTGCCTCTAACACGCAGAAACATGAAACCTGTCCCAGGCTTCTCAGCCTGATGGGGAGCCCCAGGGGAAAGGCTGTTTGGGGAAAGGAAGAACTCAGGCTCTCTGTCTGTAGTCTCTTATTTCTCACAGGTCTCCCTAGAGCTCTCCTGCAGGCAATAGCCCTTCTCCCCGCTGATTAAGTCATCATGAATTCCAAATCTAACTGTGTGAGAGACCTTGTTTGTTAAAGGTGCAAGGAACTCAAACACTGTCTCTATTTTTTTTAAGCCTTGTATTTTCCTTTCTTTTCTTAAAATACTTATTTATTTATTTTTGGCTGCGTTAGGTCTTCGTTGTTGCGCGCGGGCTTTCTCTAGTTGTAGCCAGCAGGAGGTACTCTTCTTTGCAGTGTGCGCAGGCTTCTCATTTCAGTGGCTTCTCTTGTTGCGGAGCACGGGCTCTAGGTGCGCAGGCTTCAGTAGTTGTGGCACGCAGGCTCAGTAGTTGTGGCTCACGGGCTCTAGAATGCAGGCTCAGTAGCTGTGGTGCACTGGCTTAGTTGCTCTGCGACATCTGGGATCTTCCTGGACCAGGGATTGAACCCGTGTCCCCTGCATTGGCAGGCAGATTCTTAACCACTGCACCACCAGAGAAGTCCAAACACTCTACATTTTAAAATTTCTGCCTGACAGGGTCATAAACATTCTAACTTCTAGCCTTCCTGGTTGAATACAGTGAGTTAGTGTTGAGGTGATCAGAGCAGAAGCCCATTCTGACCTAAATCAAGTCAGTGACACATTTTCCAGCCACTTCTCCATCACATTTTTACAGGAAGAACCTGATGTTCTATGCATTCAACTATTTTGATGCGCTAGTGAGGCGATCGTGACGCTAAAAAGGACATCACCTTTTCCTTCACCCTGTTCCTGATCCCACGTGAGGCTTTGGGAGTTGAGCTGTGGTCCTGTGATGTCTACTGCGTATACTACTTGCAAATTTAAAATAAAGCCCTTTGAGGAGGGAATTGGATAGCAGGTTTGGAAATTTAGGGTTTTAGGGGAAAGTAGTAGGTGTTTAAATTAAAGAAAATTGAGGTAAAGCACCTCCTTCCTCTTCCCAAAGTTTGTAGTGGGGTGGGTATTAATGGCAAAGGATCACCTCTTTCCAAAGAAATCTCTTCACAGATCTCTTCGGAAATGGAGTATGTTCCCCTCCGTACTCTGATTCCTTTTTTGTGTCCTAAAACTGGGTGAGAGGTTTAAAAGTCATAGAACAAGCTTTTAAACATTTTCTTTGAATATTTGTATATGATCACCTGGCTTTGGAATTTCTCATCTAGAGTATTTTGGTGCCTTGAACAAAATTTCAATTTTAACAGCCTGTTACATATACGAAATAAAATTAGAATTACAAGGAGATAAAGACAAATCTAAAAACGTAGGAGAAGATCCTAACACATATTTTGGAAACTGACATCAAGTAGACAACGTCAATCAATACACAGAAAATATTTAGAAATAAACCTAAAAAAAATGCACAAAAATCTTTATAGGAAAAAATTTAAACTTGATTGAAAGATATAGAACAAAAGGTGAATATAAACAGATGTTTAGGTTTCTGGATGAGACACCTTAACATTATAAAGATGTCAGTTATCCCTCAAATTAATCTATAAATTCAATGCAATCTCAATTGAAATCCCGGCAGGATTTTTAGGCAACTTGACTGTTCTAAAATGTCCGTGGGAAAGGCGCACTAATAGTTTAGACAGTTTTGAAAGAGAAGAACACAGGTATGTGTGTGTGAGGGAGGTCTCTTTCCCCGTTGGACAAGACGTATTGAAGACTCTAGAGTTCAAAACAGTGTAGGGAAGGGGGAAGGAGGAGGGATAAATTAGGAGTTTGGGATTAATAGATAAACACTACTATATATGAAATAACCAACAAGGACCTACTGTACAGCACAGGGATCTATATTCAATACCTTGTGATAACCTGTAATGAAAAAGAATAAGAAAAAGAACAGATATATATATGTGTATATATATATATATATATATATATATATATATATATATATATGTAACTGAATCACTTTGCTGTACAGCTGAAACATTATAAATCAACTGTACTTCAATTTAAAAAATAAAATAGGACTTCCCTAGTGGCGCAGTGGTTAAGAATCCGCCTGCCAATGCAGGAGACACAGGTTCGAGCCCTGGTCCAGGGAGATCCCACACGCCGCAGAGCAACTAAGCCTGTGCGCCACAACTACTGAGCCTGCGCTCTAGAGCCTGCAAGCCACAACTACTGAGCCCATGTCCCACAACTACTGAAGCCCACGCGCCTAGAGCCCATGCTCCGCAATAAGAGAAGCCACCGCAATGAGAAACCTGCACACTGCAAAGTGTAGCCCCTGCTCGCCGTAACTAGAGAAAACCTGCACGCAGCAACGAAGACCCAACACAGCTGAAAATAAATAAATAACAATACAAATTTAAAAAATAAATAAAATAGTGTAGTATCATTACAGGAGAAGAAAATAAATCAGTGGGATAGAAAAGAGAACCCAGACACAGATCCATGCACATGTGGGTGAATACTAGAGAAGGCATTAAAACTCACCAAGGAAAAGGTAAACTATTCAGAAAAAAAGACTTTGAAAACTGGCCATCTTTTGGAAGAAAATAAAATTAGATCACAATCATAAGTGGAAAAAAACAAATGTTAGATCAATTAAAACAAAACTTTTAAACTAGTAGAAAAATATATAGAAGTATATCTCTGTGATTTGGCAATGGGTAGACTTCCTAAAGCAGACACAAAAAGCACAAACCATAAAGGAAAAGATTAATACATTTGATTACATTAAAATTGAAAACTTCTCTTTGGCAAAAGACACTATAAACACATTTAAAAGACAAGTGGCAGACTATGAAAGCACATTTGCAACATATGTAGCAGATGAAGGAGTAGTGTCCAAATAGACAAATAACTCCTACAAATGTAAGGAAAAGACAATATGGAAATGTTGCCAGATGAGGAGCAGACAATTCACAGGAGAGAACACTCAAACAGTAAAAAAAATTATAAAAGATCCTCCAACTCCTAGTAACTATGGAAAATAAAATTAATAATTTATATATCATCTTTCACTAATCGGAATGACTAAAATTTGAAAGATTACTGTTACAAATGCTGGCAGATATAGCAGTTATGGGCTACACATTTATGCAATATTTTTGGAAAACAATTAAAAATTTAAACGTTCCTACCCTTCAGTCAGCAGGAGCCATCATGAATTCTATTTACTTCCTTGTTCAAATCAGGACATCCTTGAAGGCCTGTCGCTCTCCTCTCAGTTAATTTCTATAAATGTGACACACCCCAGGCCTTCCTCACCTGTCCCCACACTGGCCCAGGGCCTGGAAAGCATAAGACTGTCTCTGACCTTCTCTTGCCCCACCTGCAAAACACCTTTTGTCTGTGTGATTCCATGGCGGGATAGCACAGGTGATTTCTTCCTGATGCCTGCTGCTCAGAAGTATGGCCTGGGCAACTGCTTCTCAGCATTTTGGCTAAGATCAGGTGTAGTATCTATTCTTATCAGAAGTACAGCCTGGGTTCTCTTTATTCTAGGACCCTAAACATTATGGAGAATTTGTCAGGTTGTTAGTTATCCCCACTCTAGACTAGGCAGGGACAGGACATTTACACCATTCCCACTCTGCATCTCTGCCCCAAATTCTTCTCTTACACCAGCTCATAGAAATTTTCTAGTCTGTTCTATTGGCTTACTTTTTTTTTTTTTAAGTCCCTTTTGGTCTGAGACTTGGACTATACTTCTCGAACTTAGAGGCTAAAAATGTGAAATTTCCCAAACTTCTACTTCCTTACTAGGTGTGGTGGTATTAAAATATGTTCAAAATTTCATTGGTACACCTCCCTTCAAGTGATGGAAGCCAAATTCCTATCCCTTTGAGTGTGGGCTGAACCTAGTAACTTGCTCCTAATGAATAGAATACTGTGGAAGTGACAGTGTATAACTTGGGAGAGAAGGTCGTAAAAGGTATTGCCACCTCCTGCTCACTCTCCTTTGGACCATTCACTCTGGGGTAGGCCGGCTGCCATACTGTGATGTCACTCAAGCAGCCTACGTGAAGCTCATGTAGTGAGGATGCCTGCCAACAGCCATGTGAGCAAGCCATCTTGAGAGCAGCTGCTCCAATCCCTTTCGGCCCCGTCTGACACCTTGATTGCAACAACACAAGAGCCTGTGAGCCAGAACTACCCAGATAAACTGACCCACAGAAACTGTGAGCTAATAAATATTTGTTGTTTTAAGTCTCTAAATTTTGGGGTAATTTGTTACATAGCAATAGATAATTAATACACTGAGGGAATTGGCAACATCTTGTCTCATGGCCAAATGGGATAATCAAAGAGAGGAGAAAAGAACCTACAGGTTAATATTTTTTATGGGCTGAACCCCCCGCCATTCATATGTTGAAGCCCTAACCCCCAGTACCTCCAAATGTGACTGTATTTGGAGATAAGATCTTAAAGGAGATAATTAAGATTAAATGAGGTCATTGATGTGGGCCCTAATCCAGTGTGACTTGTGTTTTTATAAGAAGAGGAGATTGGTGGACTTCCCTGTTGGTGCAGTTGTTAAGAATCCTCCTGTCAATTCAGGGGACACAGTTTCGAGCCCTGGTCCCCTGGTCCAGGAAGATCCCACATGCAGTGGAGCAACTAAGCCCGTGCGCCAAAACTACTGAGCCTGTGCTCTAAAGCCCGCGAGCCACAACTACTGAGCCCACGTGCCACAACTACTGAAGCACGTGTGCCTAGAGCCGGTGCTCCGCAACAAGAAGCCTGCGCACCACAATGAAGAGTAGCCCCTGATTGCCACAACTAGAGAAAGCCCGCACGCAGCAACGAAGACCCAATGCAGCCAAAAATAAATAAATAGGGCTTCCCTGGTGGCGCAGTGGTTGAGAGTCCACCTGCCGATGCAGGGGACACGGGTTCGTGCCCCGGTCCGGGAAGATCCCACATGCCGCGGAGCGGCTGGGCCCGTGAGCCATGGCCGCTGAGCCTGCGCATCCGGAGCCTGTGCTCCGCAACGAGAGAGGCCACAACAGTGAGAGGCCCGCGTACAGCAAAAAATAAATAAATAAATAAATAAATAAAATATATAAATAAAAATTAAAAAAAAAATTTTTTTTAATTTAAAAAAAGAAGAGGAGATTAGGACACAGAAGCACAGAGGAAAGACCATATGAAGATAAAGGGAGCATACTGGGAACTTGCTCTGTGGCCAATGTGACTGAGACACTAAATTTTTTATTTTAACTAATTTAAACTTAAATTTAAAACTGATGCTCAATTCAGTCATTAGAAAACTTTTCAGTTTTCTGAAAAGTTTTCAGAAAAAAGTTTCAGTCATTAGGTACATTTGGAACAGCTTAGGTAGGTGAATCTACTTTTTCAACCATAAATTTTTTTAAATCTAAATACATGCCAGATATTTCTGATGAAATTTAACATCTGAATTGAGATGTGCTGTAAGAATAAAATGTATACTGGATTTAAGATTAAGATTTTTAAAAGAATGTAAAATAAGATTAAGATTTAAAAAAGAATGTAAAATATTCTCATTAAAAATTGTTGGACTTCCCTGGTGGCACAGTGGTTAAGAATCCATCTGCCAATGCGGGGGACACAGGTTCAATCCCTGGTCCAGGAAGATCCCATATGCTGCGGAGCAACTAAGCCTGTGTGCCACAACTACTGAGTCTGCACTCTAGAGCCTGTGAGCCACAACTACTGAGCCCACGCACTGCAACTACTGAAGCTCACTTGCCTAGAACCTGTGCTCTGCAACAAGAGAAGCCACCACAATGAGAAGCCCGTGCACCTCAATGAAGAGTAGCCCCTGCTCTCCGTAACTAGAGAAAGCCTGTGCACAGCAATGAAGATGCAGCCAAAAATAAAACAAATTTATTTTTAAAAATTGTTATATTGATTACGCATTGAAATAATACTTTGGATAAATTGAGTTAAATAACATGTATTCTTTTATTCTGTCTTCTTTTGATTTTTTAAGTATGACTACTAGAAAAAATTTAATTACATATGTGGCTCACATTCTATTCCTATTTCTCTCATTGGTTGAAGACTGCCCCACAGGGCATTAATTTACCCGTACACACACCTAGCAATGTGTCTCTTGGCCCCTTGGGGGTGTTACAGCAGGACAGCCCTTTATCTGGGTCCATAAGTGGTGAGCAAAGCCAGGGTCATGCTTAGCCAAAACCTGAATGATTTCTTGTCACAAGCAGAGCATCAGAAGGCAGAAATAAGGAGTTGGAGGTTGGAGTTCAACCTGGAGAATCTTCTGTCGATAGACTAGAGCACAGGCAGAGCTGAGGACCCTGGTGCAGGATCCTGTTCATTGGACAGGGTGGAGGAGGTATAATGCAGCTGCCCAAGCATGCTACCTGCCAGCTGCTTGAGAAGCCACCACACTGCAGCCCTCATGCACTGGCAGATATCCTCCATGCAGCTGATGGGTACCCACCCAGTCTGGTGTGGGATGAGGTGAGGAGAAGCGTTCCTCACGAGCAAAGGCCTAGGCCTGGAGACACTGGGACTGAATGAGTCCAGGAAGGGTGTGCATATCTGGGTGTATAATGTCCTGTGACCCATGAGTTCCATTTAGAGCTACACACTCTACAGAAATCTTCATACATATGTATGAAGAAACATGTTCATTACAATATTGTTTGTAATAAAGAAAAGTTGGAAACATTTGTCCATCAATAGACAAATGAGCAAATAAATTGTGGTATATTCATATAACGAACACTGTATAACAGGTCAAATAAACAAATTAACCAAATGGAAATTCTAGAACTAAAAAAATCAATAACTGAAATAAAAAACTTACTGGATAGACTCAGTAGCAGAATGGTGATGACTGTCAAACCAGAACTCTATTTTCAGTGAAAATACCCTTCAGGAATGAAGGTGAAATGAAGACATTTTCAGATGAAGGATAACTAAGAGAATTCACAGCCGGCAGATCTGTTCTGAGAGAATTGCTAAAGGAAGTTCTTCAGACAGAAGAGAAATAATACAATAAGGAAACCTGTGACATCAGGAATGAAGTAAGGGAACAGAAATGACAAATTCTGGGTAAATACAATAGAATGCTCTTCTCTTTGTTTAAAAATTTATTTTATTGAAGTATAGCTGATTTACAATGTTGTGTTAATTTCTACCGTACAGCATAGTGATTCAGTTATACATATACATACACATTCTTTTTCATTATGGTTTATCACAGGATATTGAATATAGTTCCCTGTGCTATACAGTAGGACCTTGTTGTTTATCGAATGTTCTTCTCTTAAGTTCCTCAAAATATGTTTAATGGTCGAAAGCATAAATTATAACATTGTCTGATTGGATTTTTAAAGTATGTACAAATAATATTATATATGACAATGATAGCATAAAGTAGGAAGGGAAAGGAGTCCTATAAGGTGGTAAGTTTTCTACATTCCAATTAATGTGGTAAAAGAATGATTCTAAGCAGACAGTAAAAAATGGTGCATTTTGTAATCCCTAGAGCAACCACTAAAAAACTGTACAAGAGATATAATGAAACCCCAATAGATACATTAAAATGGGATATTTAGGAGATATTCAAATAACTGAAAAGAAAGCAAATGTAAGAAAACCAGTTTCTTCTACACACAGAACACTCTGACACAAAATGTGCAGGTTTTCAACCCTGAGTGGTTTTCCAGCTGTCTATGGATGCCAACTGGGTATCCTACAATTTAATTCAATTCTGACACTAACTACCCCAAGTAAGTGCAGACCTACAGGTTAAAGGCTTCATCCCAGAAACTGTCTTCCACTTCGGATGCCCATGGCTAGTCTGGGCCTCTACATCTGAGCAACCAGCTATAAATCAGGGGTTCCTACAACCCCCTCTTCAGTTTCAATAATTTTCTATAACAGCTCAGAGGACTCAGGGAAACCCTTCACTTACTATGACCAGTTTATTATAAAAGATACAACTCAGGAACAGCCAAATGGAAGAGATGCACAGGGTAAGGCGTGTGGGAAGGAGTGTGACGCTTCTGTGCCCTCTTGGGACATGCCATCCTTTCAGTACCTCCATGCGTTCACTGACCCAGAAGCTCTCTGAACCCCTTAGTTTAGAGTTTTTATAGAAATTACATGATGTACCCATGACTGATTAAATCATTGAACATTGGCGATTAAGTCAATCTCAAACCCCTCTCCTTTCCTTGGAGGTCGGGTGCAGGGCTAAAAGTTCCAACCCTTTAATCAGGTGCTTGTTCCTCTGGCAACCACCCCCAGCCTCCCAGAGTCATCTCATTACCATATAAACAGACATCACAGTGGAGGTTCCAAGAGTTTTAGGAACTGGGGAAGATGACCGACTATATATTTCTTATTATACCACAACATCACAGCAAGAAAGGGGAAACAGGAGTGAAACACAGAGGGAACAAGCAAAAACAAATTTATAAAACGGTATACCTAAACCCAAATATGCCAATAATTACATTTAAAAGAATAAGCTGTTTCTATATGCACTAATGTAGAAAAGTCTCTAGGACATATTGTTATGTAAAAAACAAGTTACAGATCAAAGCATTCATTATAAACCAGTTAAGTTTTTTATATATTCCTGTATGTCCATGTACATTTGTATTTCCAGCCCAACATAAATGCATTAGAAAGATCTGGAAGTATATTCAAATTGAAAATAGTTCCTGAAAAGTCGCTGGGATTAGAGAGGAGAAATAGTGTCAAGAGGAAATTTTTTTCTGTATAATTTTAATGACAAGAATGTATTTATGTATTACTTTGTCATTAAAAATAAATGAATGGAATTAATTTTAAAAGAACATATTGTTTCACAGTGTGCTGGTGATACCATATGGGAATTAGACATTTTTAGGTCCCCTGACTCAGGAGTGTAGCCAACTGCTTTTAGCAGAATTTGTCAAATGAAGTTATTGGTATTTCAATCTATTTCCTATCTGTGCCATTTATCTTTTACTCCCATTTTTCTTCCCCTTCCCAAATTTAAACCCTCAAGACTGGAGCCGTGTAACCCTAAGGGTTATGGATCCAATCTCCCTTTATCTTCACCCACTCCGATATCATATTACTCTTTTAGAATTTAACACTTGCAAAATTTTAGATATTCCCAGGAATGGCTTTCATAAAAATATATTCAGCAGTTTTTCCACTATTATTTTTAAAGTAGTTTTAAGGGCAATGTTTTTCAAATTGTAGGTCTCAATTAGTAATGGGTCATAAAACTTATATAGTGGGTCTCAATTCATATTTATTTTTTAAGAAATGAAATAGAAAATATCAGAGTACACTGAAATTATAGCGTGGGTGAGATTTGTGGAATTTTCGTGTGTGTGCACGTGTGTAGTGGGTTGTGATAGAAAATATTATTTGTTTTCTGTGGGTTGAGGTAAGGGAAGGAGGAGGAGGAAAAGAAACACTGCTGTTGTGAAAACATTTAAAAGAAACTTGATGCAATGTGCCTTCTTCCCTTCTTCTACTTACACATGTAAGTAACATGTAAATACTTACCCCTTAAACAAATGCTTGTTTAATGACTAGCCAACAGATTCTTAGCTATATAGGCCGAGAAATGTGAGGTAACTGGAAGTTTTACAAATAATGCCATTCATCCATCCATCCATTCATTCATTCATTCAATATTTATTTAGCATCTACTATGTGCTAAGCCTCAGTAAAAGAATCTTTGGAAATTTCAGGGGAAAGAAACTAACCTCTTGAATGGAATAATGAACAAAAAGAAGTAAGACATTTGCACAGGGATTTAAGCCAGTTTTGTAATACAAATGTAATACCATGAACAGATATCCCCTGAGAGGATAGGGAACAACCGAGCATGCATACCAAGACTCGCTGTCTCTGGTGGGGCAGGTGGGAGGCTGGAAAGGATTTCAAGAGCAGAGTAGGCCATCATGGTGGTACCACAGTTCCACCTCAGCATAGGATTCCCCTGGGTAGGGTTGCGAATTTTCTGGGGCCAAAAAACATTCTCCTCACCAGGACAGGCTTAGCTCTTGCTTACACAACTGGCTCAAAGTATGTTACTTAAGGGGCTGGAAACAGTGATGATTGTGACTAATATTTTATTTAAGTACTGAGAATTTTTTTATTACAAAAATATTAATGATCATGATACAGCACAACACTGGTTGCAATGACTTTAATTTCAGTGTATCTGAAAGCATGGTTCACCCCACATACTAATCTCTCCACCTAATGAACATTCTAACATAAAAATTTTGTCTTCTGATAATTCACAATAGTGACAGTAAATATTTCCTTGAAAGTCTTTGCTCACATGCCTTTAGACTTGAGTGTGTAGTTTGCAGTTGTGGGTTCAATGGTATGTGCTCAATTATACATGTAGAGGGGCTTCCCTGGTGGCGCAGTGGTTGAGAGTCCACCTGCCGAGGCAGGGGACACGGGTTCGTGCCCCGGTCTGGGAAGATCCCACATGCAGCGGAGCGTCTGGGCCCGTGAGCCATGGCCACTGAGCCTGCGCGTCCGGAGCCTGTGCTCCGCAACAGGAGAGGCCACAACAGTGAGAGGCCTGCGTACCGCAAAAAAACAAAAACAAAAAACAAACAAACAAAAATTATACATGTAGAGTTACTGATGCTGGTGATGGACTTATATTTATTCCTGCTTCTTGAATCTGGGGTGACAGCAATTATTTCCTGAAAACTTAGAAAGTCATCAGCCTTTTCAGTAAGAGCAAACAGGATTATAATCTATTCTCCATTTGTTTTAAGGCTTTAGTACTTAAACTGATGTTTCTTGGTAAGTATGATCTCAGGAGGCCTTGAGCTGCAGCGGCTTGAAGCAGGATTTAGGTTCCCCAGCCAGAGACTGAGGTCGGGCGGCAGCAGTGAGAATGCTGAATGCTAGTCACTAGACCACCAGGGACCAGTGGCCAGTGACAAGGCCCTGGCCCGTCAGCTGTGTAGAAATGAATTTCCACATAGAGATGGAAAGTAGTGAAGTGGGTAAAGTGTTTATTAGGAGGAAAAGGAGTACATACAGTACATGTGGATAGACACACAGGGGGGCTCAGAGAGAAAGTCATGCCCTCGTGGTAGTTTGAATCAGTTTTATGGGGCATTTCTTCCAGCTTTCCTTTAACCAATCATCTTGCTTTGCCTGGTTCTTTTATCTCATATGGATTTTTATTTTTTCTAGCTTCTTTAAAATTTTATTTATTTATTTATGTATTTATTTTTGGCTGTGTTGGGTCTTCGTTGCTGCGTGCAGGCTTTCTCTAGTTGCGGCGAGCTGGGGCTACTCTTCCTTTCAGTGCGCGGGCTTCTCATTGCAGTGGCTTCTCTTGTTGTGGATCACGAGTTCTAGGCGCGCAGGCTTCAGTAGTTGTGGCACGTGGGCTCAGTAGTTGTGGCTTGCAGGCTCTAAAGTGCAGGCTCAGTAGTTGTGGCACATGGACTTAGGTACTCCGCGGCATGTGGGATCTTCCCGCACCAGGGGACCAGGGCTCGAACCTGTGTCCCGTGCATTGGCAGGTGGACTCTTAACCACTGCGCCACCAGGAAAGTCCCGCTTTGCCTGGTTCTAAGTCCATATTTCGTATATCATAGGGTCCTCCTCTGTGTGTGTGTGCATCTCTTAGCCAAGAGGGATTCTAGTGAAGAGACCTATGGGTAAGTTGACATCACTTACTATTGGGTGGTGCCCCCTCCCTTTTTGACCTCCAAGGAGCCTTTCTATGCATGTGTAGTTGGGAAGGTCTCCTTAACTTTGAGAATGTGGAATATGTGGTCTTTTATCTCTTATCTGGGCAGGGCCCAGCCTCCTCTCTCGATTGTCCCCTGCCTCAGGTATATGCATTTTCTTTATTAGATAATAGGGGGACACTTTTCTTCTGTCTACTCTTGATGTAATTTCTGTGACTGTAATTTTTGGAAAGGAAAGAAGAGTGAAGGAAGTGAGAGGGGGAGGGAAAGAGGGAGGGAAACTCACATGGGAGTTGCCATTGGTAGGGACATGGATGGTCCATGCCATGCCACTGTTTTCCTTCCATGATGGCTGAAGGTGAGCCATTGGGAAGTTGGCAAAATATGCCAATGTATAGCTGAGTTGAAAGGCATAGAAGAGGGACAGCCTTGGAGTGAGTGTAAGTAGTAGATATTGTGGTATCTGACCAAGAGAGCTTCAACATTCCTCTCAGCTTGACTGGACTTTAGGCAGGCTTTTTCCTGACTCCAAGCCCTTACCTCCCTTTTCCTAGAGTGTTTCCTTTTCAAAACCTGTCGCTGTGAATTCTTTCTGCCCCTTTGAGTTGTAAATCTTTTAAAAGCATCTTGCCAGTTTTACAACCCAGGAATGTCTTTCTCAAGGACCAGGGAGCCATCCCTTTGAAATATAAACATCAAGGGAGACAGCACCCCTATCTCCCAGTCTCTGTGGGAGGGTAGGAGCCTAATTTAGATGGGCACCTTACTCCAAATTGTAAAACTACCTCCTGTCATGAAGACGCAATAAAGGTTTTTTTTCCTTTGGGTAAGGCCAGTTAACAAACACAGATGGCCCGGAACATCCCCACCCCAGCTCTTAAAAACTCTCCTGCCCTTTTTTTCCCTAGAGGTGAGCTCAGCCTGAGCTCAGGACCCCAGCCCCTGTTGCAATAACCTTGAACAAGTCTTCTTTGCCTGTTTAATTTTGTTCAGGAAATTTTTCCTTTGCCACAGCTATGGGCTAGCCTGGGGGGAAAAATACTTGAACTGACAGCTGGGAAGCTGGATCGAGGTGCCCCCCTCTGCTCCTAAATTATAGGAACTGTGGGCAAAGCACTCTCCCCGCCCCCCGCCCCGAGCTCAGAATCTTTAAAATTTGAGGTTAAAAAGATGAACTCCAAGATTTCTTCCAGCGTCAAGGTTTTTTGATGGTCGATGTGCTTGATTGACAGTAGGGAAAATGATAAATTCTCCAAGAAACATATAGCAATTTAAATGCAGGTGGGCTGTTGTGTCACATAGAAAACATTAAAGACTAACAGTATTATACATTGTTGCACTGCTCTTACCTGGTCCTTAGAAGATGAAGGGGCTCTTTAGGAAGCATGACCGTGACCCACTGTGGAAAACCCTTGTCCTAGAGAAGTGACTAACCCCCTAGATGCTACCCATCTTGACTCCCCAGAGACACTTGTTTCCAGGTGGGCACATTGGAGGCCACTTTTAAATAGATATTCTTTCTCTACAGACTTTTTAGTTATCATAAACACTGCTCTGTCCTATCATGGGTCAGACACCAAGACAGCTGGTGGAAATTAGGAACCAGAAGGATCAGAGTAGGGATAGGAACCCAGATAACCAGTTAAGGGTTTGTGATGATTACTCCATACTACTTAACTCACTATGCACTTTTTTTGTATAAACCTATCACCTTCCACTCATTCTCCCCAAACAAGAATGTCATTCATTCATCGATCGGCCAACTAGCCCATCTTAAGTGAAGTGGCTCAGTCTCTCAGAGTTCCAGCAAATGAAAGGCCTCGAGATAAGAGGGAATAAGAACTGACCGTATTTGTCCTGCTCCATCAGGAGTAAGTGCTGTAGCACAACACATACAGCAAGGACCTCTGGTCACAGTGCCGAAGGAATTATCCAGAATCTTCCTGGTCTATTACACTAATAACTCGAATATTAATATACCAATATATGTATACTAATACTAATATACTTACACGTTAATAATTAATAGGAGTGAAATTTGCCTCCAACCACCACTGTGACCCCCATCACAAGGCAGGTAAGTGCTACAGCAATGTTCTATCATTCAGGGATCTCTTGCTAAAGGAGAAGCACTTCTGTATTTCAAGGAGAAAGGAGTTGGTTAGAAGCTTACACAATGATTTGAAGGGTTGGAGAAACAGTATGGAAACCAGCTGGTTCATGAAATCAAGAAGCAGTGGATCCTAGGGAAACTGCTGACAACAATCCCAGTTGTCTGTAACACCAAAGCAGGTGATTCTCAGGAGGGGGCCGGAAGCTGCAGCAAATCATATGTCTATCATATGTCCAAGCGCTTGTTCACAACTGCCAACAGACACACTGACTTTTCTGCCTTCCACATGTCCTGTGAGCAACTTTCATTGGCAGACTGTAACCCAATACAGGAAGGTGACACTGGGAAATGGAGCTCCAGACTTCCCTGCAATGCAGAGAATGGAGAAAGCGGTGTGGATGATATTGAATTGACAAAGATAATCTGGTACAAGGAAATTAAGCCAAACACCTATATCGAGGGTAGAAGGCACACAAGATGCCATCAAAGCCCATGACTCCTCATATATTAGTACAGAACCTCAGGGACACTCTGGGCAGAATCCCTAGAGCAAATTAAGCGCAGACAGACGTGGTGGCTTAATAATTCACCCAGCTTCGCTTTCCCTCTCAAATGTCAAACTGCCTGGAAGTCTCAGATATGGATCTGACACACACATAACTCCCATGCAACACAGGCTATCTTTCCTCAACCTGGAAGTGCCCTCAAGCATAACAAGACTCTTCAAAGCCCAAGTCCAAGAGAGCAAGGTCCAGAAAGAGAAAGAGTTTCCTCCTCCCCTAAGTCCTCCCTGGGGCATCCCTTTGTAGGGTCCAGAGCCTCCCTAATAATTGACATAAACACCCATGGCCATGTGCTTTCAGTGACACCAGAAGGGTATGGTGTGAACCTATGGCCCCTCAGAACAGGGCAAAAAAAAGTGCATTGTGCAAAACAATAACCATTCACCATATAAGACATAGCATACACAGTAGCAGGGGGCTTATTTTGTTATACTCTCAGATATCTAACTGGGGAGATGATGGTATCATAAGTACAATAGGGAAAGGAGATTTAGAGGAGGAAGGTGAAAAAGGGACCCTCTGACACTGGGTGAGAATGTAAATTGGTGCAGCCTCTATGGAGAAAAGCATGAAGGTTCCTCAAAAAACTACAAATAGAGCTACCACATGATCCAGCAATCTCACTCCTGGGT
>RJWK010042629.1:0-19081 GCA_004363435.1 Platanista minor
AAAAAAAAAAAAAAAAAAAAAAAAAAAAACACTGGAAGGAATCAATAACAGAATAACAGAGGCAGAAGAATGAATAAGTGAGCTGGAAGACAGAATGGTAGAAATAACTGCCAAAGAGCAGAATAAAGAAAAAAGAATGAAAAGAACTGAGGACAGTCTCAGAGACCTCTGGGACAACATTAAACGCACCAACATTTGAATTATAGGGGTTCCTGAAGAAGAAGAGGAAAAGAAAGAGTCTGAGAAAATATTTGAAGAGATTATAGTGGAAAACTTTCCTAACATGGGAAAGGAAATACTCAGTCACATCCAGGAAGCATAGAGAGTCCCATACAGCATAAACCCAAGGAAAAACACACCAAGACATATATTAATCAAACTAACAAAAATTAAATTCAAAGAAAAATATTAAAAGCAGCAAGGGAAAAACAAAAAATAACATACAAAGGAATCTACATAAGGTTATCAGCTGATTTTTCAGTGGAAACTCTGCAGGCCAGAACGAGTGACAGGGTATACTTAAAGTGATGAAAGAGAAAAACCTACAACCAAGATTAATCTACCCAGCAAGGATATCATTCAGATACGATGGAGAACTCAAAAGCTTCTCAGACAAACAAAAGCTAAGAGAGAATACAGCACCACAAAACCAGCTTTACAACAAATGCTAAAGAAATTTCTCTAAGCGGGAAAGACAAGAGAAGAAAAAGACCCACGAAAACAAACCCAAAACAATTAAAAAAATGGTAATGGGAATAACATATCGATAATAACCTTGAATGTAAATGGATTAAATGCCCCAATCAAAAGACACAGACTGGATGAATGGATACAAAAACAAGACCCATATATATGCTGTCTACAAGAGACTCACTTCAGACCTAGGGACACATACAGACTGAAAGTGAAGGGATGGAAAAAGGTATTCCAGGCAAATGGAAATCAAAAGAAAGCTAGAGTAGTAATACTAGTATCAGATAAAATATACTTTAAGATAAAGACTGTTAAAAGAGACAAGGAGGAACAATACATAATGATCAAATGATCAATCCAAGACGAAGATATAGCAATTTTAAATGTTTATGCATCCAACAGAGGAGCACCTCAATACATAAGGCATATGCTAACTACCATGAAAGGAGAAATCAACAGTAACACAATAATAGTGGGGGACTTTAACACCCCACTTACACCAATGGACAGATCATCTAAACAGAAAATAAATAAGGAAACACAAGCTTTAAATGACACAATAGATCAGATCTAATTGATATTTATAGAACATTCCACCCAAGAGTGGCAGAATATACTTTCTTCTCAAGTGCAATTGGAACATTCTCCAAGATAGATCACGTCTTGGGTCCTTGGAAAATTTAAGAAAATTGAAATCGTATCAAGCATCTTTTCTGACCACAATGCTATGAGATTGGAAGTCAATTACAGGAAAAAAAACTGTAAAAAACACAAATAAACAGTGAGCTAATAAATAACCCAGAGAACACTGAAGAAATCAAAAAGAAATAAAAAAATACATAGAAACAAATGACAACAAAAACACAATGACCCAAAACCTATGGTAAACAGCAAAAGCAGTTCTAAGAGGGAAGTTTAGAGCAATTCAATATCACCTCAAGAAACAAGAAAATTCTCAAATAAACAATCTAACCCTACACTTAAAACAACTAGAGAAAGAAGAACAAAGAAAACCCAAAGTCAGTAGAAAGAAAGAAATCATAAAGATGAGAGCAGAAATAAATGAAATAGAAATGAAGGAAACAATACCAAAGACCGATACAATTAAAACCTGGATTTTTGAGAAGATAAAATTGATAAACCCTTAGCCAGACTCATCAAGAAAAAAATGGAGAGGATGCAAATCAATAAAATTAGAAATGAAAAGGGAGAAATCACAACTGACACTGCAGAAATACATATGATTATAAAAGACTACTACAAACAACCATATGCCAATAAAATGGACAACCATGAAGAAATGGACAAATTCTTGGAAAGGTACAATTTTCCAAGACTGAACCAGGAAGAATTAGAAAATATAAACAGACATATTGCAAGTATGAAATTGAAACCATAATTAAAAATCTTCCAACAAACAAAAGTCCAGGAACAGATGGCTTCACAAATAAATTCTATCAAACATTTAGAGAAGAGCTAACACCGATTCTTCTCAAACACTTCCAAAAAATTGTAGAGGGAGAAACACTCCCAAGTTCATTCCACGAAGACACCATCACCATACCAAAACCAGAAAAAGATATCACAAAAAAAGAAAACTACAGGCCAATATCACTGATGAACATAGATGCAAAAATCCTCAACAAAATACTATCAAACAGAATCCAACAGCACATTAAAAGGATCATACACAATGATCAATTGGGATTTATCCCAGGAATGCAAGGATTCTTCAATATACGTAAATCAATCAATGTGATACACTTATTAACAAATTAAGGAATAAAAACCATATGATCATCTCAATAGATGCAGAAAAAGCTTTTGACAAAATTCAACACCCATTTATGATAAAAACTCTCCAGAAAATGGGCATAGAGGGAACCTACCTCAACATAATAAAGGCCATATATGACGAACCCACAGCAAGCATCATTCTCAATGGTGAAAAACTGAAGGCATTTCCACTAGGATCAGGAAAAAGACAAGGATGTCTACTCTCACCAATATTATTAAACATAGCTTTGGAAGTCCTAGCCACAGCAGTCACAGAAGAAAAAGAAATAAAAGGAATACAGATTGGAAAAGAAGAAGTAAAACTGTCACTATTTGCCGATGACATGATACTATACATAAAAAATCCTAAAGATGCCACCAGAAAACTACTAGAACTAATCTGTGAATTTGGTAAGGTTGCAGGATACAAAATTAATGCACATAAATTGCTGGCATTCCTATATACCAACAATGAAAAATCAGAAAGAGAAATTAAGGAAACACTCCCATACACCATCGCAAGTAAAAGAATAAAATACCTAGGAATAAACCTACCTAAGGAGACAAAAGACCCATATGCAGGAAACTATAAGACACTGATGAAAGAAATTAAAGGTGACACAAACAGATGGAGACATATACCATGTTCTTGGATTGGAAGAATCAACATACGAATATACTACCCAAAGCAATCTACAGATTCAGTGCAATCCCTCTCAAACTACAAATGGCATTCTTCACAGAATTAGAACAAAAGAATCATACAATTCATAAGGAAACACAAAAGACCCTGAATAGCCAAAGCAATCTTGAGAAAGAAAAATGGAGGTGGAGGTATCAGGCTCCATGACTTCAAATTATACCACAAAACTACAGTAATCAAGATAGTATGGTACTGGCACAAAAAATAGAAATATAGATCAATGGTATAGGATAGAATGCCCAGAGATAAACCCATGCAGATGTGGTCAACTAATTTATGACAAAGGAGGCAAGAACTTACAATGGAGAAAAGACAGCCTCTTCAGTAAGTGGTGCTGGGAAAACTGGACAGCTACATGTAAAAGAATGAAATTAGAACGCTACCTAACACCATACACAAAAATAAACTCCAAATGGATTAAAGACTTAACTGTAAGACCAGACACTCTAAAACTTTTAGAGGAAAACATAGGAATAACACTCTTTGACATAAACCACAGCAAGATCTTTTTTGACCCACCTCCTAGAGTAACAGAATTAAAAACAAAAATGAACAAATGGGACTTAATGAAACTTAAAAGCTTTTGCACAGCAAAGGAAATCATTAACAAGACAAAAAGACAACCCTCAGGATGGGAGAAAATATTTGCAAATGAAACAAGGGACAAAGGATTAATCTCCAAGATATACAAACAGCTCATAGAGCTTAATATCAAAAAAACAAACAATCAAGTTAAAAAATAGGCCGAAGACCTAAATAGACATTTCACCAAGGAAGACAGACAGATGGCCAAGAGGCACATGAAAAGATGCTCAACATCACTGATTATTAGAGAAATGCAAATCAAAACTACAATGAGGTATCACCTCACGCCAGTCAGAATAGCCATTATCAAAAAAGCTAGAAACAATAAATGCTGGAAAGGTTGTGGTGAAAAGGGAACCCTCCTACGCTGTTGGTGGGAATGTAAATTGATACAGCCAATATGGAAAACAGTATGGAGCTTCCTTAAAAAACTAAAAATAGAACTACCATATGACCCAGCAATCCCACTACTGGGCCTATACCCTGAGAAAACCATAATTCAAAAAGAGACGTGCACCACAATGTTCACTGCAGCACTATTTACAATAGCCAGGACACGGAACCAACCTAAATGTCCATCGACAGATGAATGGATAAAAAAGATGTGCCACATATATACAATGGAATATTACTCAGCCATAAAAAGAAATGAAATTGAGTTATTTGTAGTGAGGTGGATGGACCTAGAGTCTGTTATACAGAGTGACGTAAGTCAGAAAGAGAAAAACAAATACTGTATGCTAACACGTATATATATGGAGTGAGAAAAAAAATGGTACCGATGAATCTAGTTGCAGGGCAGGAATAAAGATGTAGACATAGAAAATGGACTTGAGGACATGTGGTGGGAAGGCGAAGCTGTGGCGAAGTAAGAGTAGCATCGACATATATACACTACTGAATATAAAATAGTTGGCTGGTGGGAAGCAGCAGCATAGCACAGGGAGATCAGCTTGGTGCTCTGCGATGACCTAGAGGGGTAGGATAGGGAGGATGGGAGGGAGGCTCAAGAGGGGGTATATGGGGACATGTGTGTGCATATGGCTGTTTCACTTTGATGTGCAACAGAAACTAACATGGTATTGTGAAGCAATTTATTCCAATAAAGATCTATTTTAAAAAACTGTAATCATGTAAATCCCTTTTAAATGTTAGAGTCATAATAAATAGCATGTCCAATATTCCTCAATTTGTTATCATTAGCCAATTGCTTGATGCATTGTTTTCTTCCAATTTTTGATCATTAATTAAGAGGTTTTTGGTGACTGAACATTGCCCAGCCATACACACCTCATTAAGAACCTCCTGGCACCAGAGCCATTGGGTCATTTATCAGTTCTGATTGGCCTCAGTCTCCCAGCTCACTTACATATGAGAGCCTCATCAAATCTCACTGCAATCAGAGCTGTGGGCCAGGCTCTGAGATGTTGTCAGAGACCACCACAGACATTCAGAGGACCCACAGTGAAATCAGCACCCTCTGAATTAATATGAGATTCACTGAGTCAGACCTTTGCCTGTAACTAACTATAGTTCACAGAACAATAAATCTGAGGTAGGAATGGAAAAGGAGAGAGCAGATATGTGTGAGAAATATTTAAGTGATAGTATTGGTACGACTATGGAATGGATGCAGGAAATGAAAGATGCCCAAATTATAATTTTTCTTGCCTTCAGTAACTGGATGGATAGGGATGCCATTCCTCTGGAGAATACAGAAGAACAGTATTTCTTGTGTGCGTGTGTTTTCATGTCTGTAGTGTCTGTGTGTCTGTGTGTGTGTGTCTGTGTGTATCTGTGTGTGTGTGTGTGTGTGTGTGTGTGGTGGTTGTGAACATACTGAGGAGTTGTAAGAAGTCTATTTTTATAAAATATTTTCTATACGTCTCAGTAATATCTAAATAGTTATATCCAGTAGTCATTTCAGTACATGTGTCTGATATCCAGGAGTGTGGTCTGAGTTTAGATAATGGAGTGGTCACAGTTGAGGTGTGCAAAATAGAGTCAGGGGACCATTGGGAATCTGGTCTCAGACACATCCCTGCACCAGTGAGAACTGGAATTTTCTGTGAACTGCACCAAACTCAAGGATACCAGCAATTTTTAAGGCACCATCTGCCCGCTGCAACCTAGTGGTCTAACGTCTGTTCCCTTTGTAACTATGTAACCATTTTGTATCCCAACCACTCTTCTTTAACAAGCACCCTTACTGCTTTCTAGGTGCAATTATAATTCTTGATAAGCAAGTCATGTAGCTAACTGTGGCCTTGAGGTTTTTGCCTTTATAAGCCTCCTCCATTCTGTGGTCCAGTAGAACACAATTCAAGTGCTTCTTGAAACTCTGTCTCTTGGGATGCAGTTCTTAAAAAAAGAACCCAAGGAAACACCTCTTTATTTCAATCAGGTCTGTTTCTGAAATGTTGGTTAACAGATTTGGATTCCATCATAATATACATAGTAATTAACAATATACAGGTAGATGAACTCCATCAGGAAGAAGTTTGTATAAAGGGAAAAAGAAAGAATGTATTGAGAAGAACCTTAACAACTATAAACAGAGACAGCTGAGTCTAGCCAGGAATGCAAGCCTATAAATCTATTAAACAAGGAAACAGTAGTTTCAAGGGGATGACAGCATTCATCAGCAGCAAATATTGCCAGCTTATCTGGAGCATAATGCAGTATGTTATTATTAAAGTCTTCTTTATAACTTTCAATCAACTTTGTATGTAGACAATGAACACAAAACAAAGACAGCTGGCTTTGAAACTAAGGTGTGCCTGTGATGGAATCACAGCTCTGTCACTTGAAGAGTGGCATGGAGCAAGTTATGTCACTTCTCTAAGCCTCACTATATCCACATGTCACATCCAGAGGGTGATGCCTCCCCACAGAATGGAGAGGTTTACTGGTGATGAAATATTTTAAGCAGAAAATATTGTTCCCATGCAAATTTAAATTAAGTGGGTTGTGGGGCAAGACTTGGGTCATTTTTTTTTTTTTTTTTGCGGTACGCAGGCCTCTCACTCTCCTGTTGCGGAGCACAGGCTCCGGACGCACAGGCTCAGTGGCCATGGCTCACGGGCCCAGCCGCTCCGCGGCATGTGGGATCTTCCCGGACCGGGGCACAAACCCATGTCCCCTGCATCGGCAGGCGGACTCTCAACCACCGCGCCACCAGGGAAGCACAAGACTTGGGTCATTTTTATTCACTGCTACATCCCCAGTTTCCATAAGAGTGCTTTTGACATAGTAGGTATTCTATAAACTTTATTTAATGAATAAGTAGTAGATACTTCCTTTACCAACACTTGCATTGTATGGACCTGTACAATGCATTGTTGATAGATTTTAGTGACCGGTATAAAACCTGTTAAAATTTTTGAAGAGATAAATTGGATTTCTGGAATTTCATCTTTGAACTGGAGGAAAATTGATAATTTAATTATGAGGTGATTTACTAACAGTTGAAAAGTGGTCCTGAGTTATAGATGTGTTTCAGTTTAAGTTAGTTGGACAAAATATATTAAGGGACTCATGTATTTAAGTAAATGTGCCAGATTCTGAAGGAGATGCAAAGAAAAGTAGGAGAGATACTGCTAACCAATAAATCTGCAATTTATTTCAATAAAAATAAAATGGCTTGCTGCTCCTAAAACTTAGAAAAAGTGAAAATGGGAATTTGACAGACAGAGCAAAGACAGCGATTAACCCCTCATACACAATTCCTTTCAGGATAACTACACCCAAGTCAGCAGGACAGACTGTCACTGGGAAAGAAAAATGTAGCACCCCCAACTTACACAGCAACCTTTTGTATAGCTTTTTCCTTTTAAAACAATGTCTCTCTCTCACATCTTTTCACTTAATGTCAATAATCATCATGAAAAGTGAAATATTCTACACTTTGATTCCGTTAACTGGTGTTATAAATCATACACTATCCTAGAAAGAGCAATATGAAAAATCATATAAAATGTCATTTTAATACATGAAGAATGAAGAAACTAGAACTTATTAACATTAAATAATTTCTCCATGTGAACTTCTTTTCAGATTTTATAATCTATATTTCTTTGTTATAAAATACATGCTTACTATAGAAATTTTTAAAAAGTAAAGAAAAACTAAAGACTGGAAAAAATATTATGAAATATTTTACAAAAATTTACCTGATGAAAATAAACTTCCATTTCCAAAGTAGTAACACGATAGAAGTTTATATCTCCCAAAGTGATATTCCTGTATTTTTATATTTATGTTTTTAATTTACATTTTTAGTTCTCTCTGATTGCATAAGTTTTATATTTTTATTTTTCATTTATTTATTTTTATTGGAGTATAGTTTCTTTACAATGTTGCATTAGTTTCTGCTGTACAGCAAAGTGAATCAGCTATATGTATACAGATATCCCCTCCCTCTTGGACCTCCCTCCCCTGCCATCCCACCCATCTACAGATGTTCCTTAAAAAACTAAAAACAGAACTACCATATGACCCAGCAATCCCACTCCTGGGCATATACCCTGAGAAAACCATAATTCAAAAAGACACGTGCACCCCAATGTTCACTGAAGCACTATTTACAATAGCCAGGTCATGGAAGCAACCTAAATGTCCATCAACAGATGAATGGATAAAAATGTGGTATATATATACAATGGAATATTACTCAGCCATAAAAAGGAATGAAATTGGGTCATTTCCAAAGTGATATATTCCTAATTGGGCTTTTCTCCAAGTGTTGGTTCAAGCATCCAATTGGATTTGTCTTTTACAGTGGTTTCAAGGTAACAGAATAAAGGCAAAAGCCAAACAAATGCAAGAACACAGAAGAACATGCCTGGGAACTTTCACGAGCCAAGCTGGTAAGCAGTGCTTCACTTTAGTTCATGATCTACTATTGGTTAGAATTCAGAACCTGCTTATCCTACCACCTAATCCCCAACCCCCTTAAGGACCGTCATGATAGTCTGCCTGCAAAAAAGCAGCACACAGATCTTCCCTTGATCCAGGAAATAATCATCCACAGTGAATTATCTTCCTCTTCTTTTCCCAAAATACCCACAAAGTGCTTGCTAACACCTTGCAACAAAGCAAGGAGTCCCAAATGTACTGGAAGGCAAATTAGAAACACTTCCTGGCTTCCAAATTCCACACTAATAGGATGCTTGCCAAGCAGAAACTGTCTCATGTGTTTCCTATTTTTAATCTATATTATGGACTGAATGAATGTTTCTGTCCCCTGAAAAATTCATAGGTTGGAGCACTAACTCCTAATGTGATGGCATCAGGAGGTGGGACCATTGGGAGGTAATTAGGCTTAGATGAGGTCATAAGGGTGGAGCCCCCATGATGGGATTAGGGCCTTTATAAGAAAAGACACCAGAGAGCTTGCTTCCTCTTCTTCTCTCCATGAACATACACCTAGGAGAGGTCATGTGAGCACACAGCAAGAAGGCAATGGTCTACAAGCCGGGAAGTGGGCCCCCACCAGCCACCACATCTGCCAGCACCTTGATTTTGGACTTTCTAGCCTCTAGAATCGTGGGAAATAAACTTCTGCGGTTTAAGCCACCGCATTTATGGTATTTTATTATAGCAACATGAGCTAACTAAGACTCTACTATTGAAACTAAAGGGATGGCAGATGGGTTCTCATACAGCACAAACTCATGACTACATGACTTTTGCTAACTTTGTTGGTGACTTGGTTTTATTTTTGTCACAACTTAGCCATATAACTTCACACAACTGAAAGGAGATTTGAATATGTTGTCTAGCTGTGTCCACAAAGTAGAAAAAGGCAATTTTGTCAGAAGCTAAACAGCTCTGCCACATAAATTATAGAGGTATTGTTAGGCGATAATGTTTATTTATTATAGCAATATGTATAGCAGCAAAATATTCAAATAAGCCAAATGCCAAATGCAACAATATTCCTGTCCTTACTAAGTCTTTCAGCAGTATTTGAAGCTACTGAACATTTCTTTGTCCTCCAAACAGTCCTTTCTCTTGACCTCTGTGAAAAGACACTGTCCTTATCTTCCTTCTCCTCAGGTCCTCAGCAGGCTCCTCTTCCCCTGCCCATTTGTCAGGGTTGGATTCTGGCCTCAGCATCCTTCTTTTAGGTGGTCCACTCCCCCTGAGCAATCCAATCAACTCTTTTAAGTATTGTCCAAATCCTGTCGATTTTCAAATTTTTTTTCAACTCAAATACACCTCCTGACTTTTAGGCACATACCTTCAATTCTCTGGTAGACAAATCTAGAAGTTCCACAGGCAATCTTTCTTTTTTTGTTTAATGAAGAAATAAAGATCATCCCTTTTCCACGCCACTAACTGGACTCCTTTTCTGACGTGTTTGGTCGTTTTTTTCTCTCATGATGGAGACCTGAGCACCACCTTCACTCTTCTTCTCTATCATTATTCTTAGCTAATCAGTCTCAAACCCTGTCTGTCTAATCTCACTTGTGCTTCTTGAGTTACAGACATTTTCCCACTCCTAATGCTGTTGGTTTAATTCTGTTTAATTCACCATCATCTTTATTAAGGACTATAGACAAATCCTCTTAACTGGTCTTCCTCCTGGACTCTTTACCTCTTATTTTTAATAGTAGATTCAGAATAATATCACTAGATTCAGAATAATATTGCTAAAGGGTGTGTGACCAAGATGGTGGAATAGGAAGAGCCTGAGCTTCTGAGCTATGAACAGACTAATTTGAGTAATGAAATTGAATCAGTAATAATAACCATAGTAATAGTAAAAGCTCCCAACAAACAAAAGTCCAGAATCAGATTGCTTCATAGTTGAATTCTACCAAACATTTAAAGAAGAATTAACACCTATCCTTCTCAAACTAATCCAAAAAATTAAAGAGGAAGGAATGCTTCTGAACTCCTTCCATGAGGTCAGCATCACCTTAATATCAAAACCTAATAAAGACACAACAAAAAAGAAAACTATAGGCAAATATCACTAACAAACATAAAAGCAAAAATCCTTAAAAAATATTAGCAAACCAAATTCAATAATACATTAAGAGGGTTATACACCATGATCAAATGGGATTTATTCCAGGGATGCAAGGATGGTTCAAGAACTATAGATCAATCAGCATGACACACATTAACAAATTAAAAAATAACATTCATATGATCATCTCAATAAATGCAAAAAAAGCTTTTGACAAAATTCAACATCGATTTAAGATTAAAAACTCTCAAGATAATAGACGTAGAGGGACCATACATCAACATAATGAAAGCTGTGTATGACGAAACCACAGCTCACATCATACTCACTGATGAAGAGCTGAAAGCATTTCCTCTAAGATTAGAAACAAGACAAAAACACTCACTCTTGCTATTTTTATTCAACATACTGTTGAAAGTCCTAGCCACAGAAATTGACAAGGAAAACTAAAAAAAGGAATTTAAATTGGAAAAGAAAGAGTAAAGATGACATGATACTATATATACAAATTCCTAACAGTAACACCAAAAAACTATTAGAAGTAATAAATGGATTCCATGAAGCTGCAGAATACAAAACTAATATACAGAAATCTGTTGTGCATCCATACTATAATAACAAACTATCAGAAAGAGAAATTAAGAAAACAATCCCAGTTATAACTGCAGCAAAAAGAATAAAATACCTAGGAATATATCTAACCGAGGAGGTAAAAGACTTGTACTCGGAAAAGTATAAAACACTGATGACAGAAATCGAGGACAACATAAACAAATAGAAAAATATACCATGCTCATGGATTGAAAGAATTAATAGTGCTAAAATGACAATATTACCCAAGGCAATCTTAAGATTCAATGACATTCCTATCAAAATACCAATGACTTTTTTTCACAGAACTAGAACAAATAATTCTAAAAATTCTATGGAGACATAAATTACCCTGAACAGCCAAAGCAATCTTGAGAAAGAAGAACAAAAGTGAACAAAGTCACTTTAAACTATAATAAACTCATGTTTCTATGGCCAATTATTCGATGAAAAAGGAGGCAAGAACATACAATGGGAAAAAACAGTCCCTTTGATAAATGGTGTTGGGAAAACAGGACTGCTACATGCAAATGAATCCAACTGGACTACTTTCTCAGCTCATATACAAAAATAAACTCAGTGTAAATTAAAGACATATGTAAGACCTAAAACCATAAAATCCTAGAAGAAAACATAGGCAGTGCACTCTTTGACATAGGTTCTTGGAAATATTTTTTGGACCTGTCTCCTCAACCAAGGGAAACAAAAACAAAAATAAATAAATAGGTCTACATCAAACTAAAAAGCTTTGAACAATGAAGGTAACTATCAACAAAACAAAAAGGCAGCATGAAAAGATGTTCAACATCACCAATTAATATGGAAATGCAAATCAAACCACAATGAGATACCACCTCATGCCTGTCAGAATGACTGTCATCAAAAAGGCAACAAATAACAAGTGCTGTCAAGAATGTGGAGAAAAGGGAACCCTGCTGCACTGTTGGTGGGATTGTAAATTGGTATAGTCACAATGGAAAAACAGTACAGAGATGTCTCAAAAAATTAAAAATAGAAATGCCATAAAATTCAGCAACTTAACTTCTGTGTATTTACCTAAATAAACAAAAACTCTAATTTGAAAAGTATAGTCACCCCAATGTTTATTGCAGCATTAATTACAGTAGCCAAGATATGGAAGCAACATAAATTTGCATTATTAGATGAATGAACAAATCAAATGCTGTATGCACACACACACACACACACACACACACACACACACACTAGAATATTACTTAGCCATAAAAATAAAAGTTTGCCCTTTGTGACAACACTGGTGAATCTAGAAGGTATTATACCAAGTGAAATAAGTCAGCAGACAAATACCATATGATCTCACTTATAAAAGGAATGTAAACAAACAAACAAAATAAAACGAAAACAAATCCATGGGTACAGAGGACAAAAGGGTGTTTGTCAGAGGGTTAGGAAGTTGGGGAGGGGGCAAAATAGGCGAAGGGGATTAAGAGGTACAAACCATCCATTATAAAATAAATGTAGCATAAAGAATATGGTCAACAGGGCTTCCCTGGTGGTGCAGTGGTTGAGAGTCCGCCTGCTGATGCAGGGGACACGGGTTCGTGTCCTGGTCCGGGAAGATCCCACATGCTGCAGAGCAGCTAGGCCCATGAGCCATGGCCGCTGAGCCTGCACGTCTGGAGCCTGTGCTCCACAATGGGAGAGGCCACAACAGTGAGAGGCCCGTGTATCGCAAAAAAAAAAAAAAGAATATGGTCAACAATATCATAATAACTGTGTATGGGACAAATGGTTTCTAAACTTATCATGGTGATTAGTTCTTAAAGTATGTAAATGCCCAATCACTATGTAGGTATACCTGAAACTAACATCATATTGTACATCAACTATATTTCAACGACAGTAAAAAAGAAACAATATCTCCAAGATATAAACTGAGATATATTATTTTTGGTGTAGGTACCAGTAAATCAGCATTTTTGCACTGTCAATATTGTTATTCTCACAGCATAATTGTGCCAAAAGAGTCATTTCTCTTCTTATGACATAGACTTATTACCAAATGCCCTCTTTAGCTATTTGAAGACTTAGTACGTTCCAGAATCTACTAAAAAGAAGGAAACTGAGGAAGAGGAGAGAACATTTAATCCCAACCCTATGACAAACAGTGATTTAGTTGGTAAGTATAAAAACTTTCTGGGCATTTGAACACTCACCTAAGATAATTTAATTGAAATGAGTTCACATAGTGTTTGTTCTCAGATTTATAGTTCTTGGATTAGGGTCATTCTCCCTAGGTGTTTTGAGTGTATTATTTATTTTAATTGATTCTAGTTTGACTTCTAAACTGGGTTTTTTAAAGTTATTAATAGAAACAGTTACCTTATCCAAAGGGAACTACTGCATTTGTGGCCTAGCTGTAAAGCTTTATGATAGGGCCTCCTAAAGCAGTATGAATTATTTACACAATAATATTTGTGGAGGCTTGAATCAAAGAGGGGTACAGAAATAGAGGAAGCAAAGCAAAGTAGCAATGGGGCAACTGTGAGGTGGAGAAAATGAAGGTCTATTATTGTGGTCTTAGGATATTAGGAGAAAATGTTGTCCTCCACTATTTCATCCTTTTCCCATATTCAATATTTGAAGCTTCTATTATCAGCTATATCAAGTTGCAAGCAAATTGCTTGGAAGAAAAAGTGAAAATTAAGGGCAAGTCTCATTTTTTTAGATGAGAAGAGTTCAACTCAGAGGATGGATAGGATGTGTTCAAAATGCTGTAGTGAGAATAAATATATACCTTTGCATCTATGTAAGTTATCCGAGCATTGCATTATTAGCCTTATTTAGTACATATTAGTTTTCTATTGTGCATGATAAATTACCTCAAACTTGGTGGCTTAAAATCACATATATCTATTATCTCCCAGTTTCTGTGGATCAGGAGTCTGGGTTCAGCTTAGCTGAGTGCTCTGCTCGGGGTCTTACAAAGTTTGTGATCAAGGTGATACCTAGCCTGGGCTATAGTACCATCTGAAGCTTAGAATTTTCTTCCAAGATCCCATGGTTATTGGCAGACTAATTTCTTTGTAACTGTAGAAATCCCTCTGACTAATTTCCAGGACAGATGGAAATCCTCTTAGGCTTTTAGACCCTTTTGTTTAGGATTTATAGGATTAGGCCAAGCCTACCCAGGATACCCTTCTCCTGATTACTTCAAAGTTGACTGATTGGAGAATTTAAATGCTTTTGTGACATCCTTTCTCCCTTGTGATACAATAATAACCAAGAGATTGATATCCATCATATTCACAAAGTTTTAGATTTCCTTGGGATAGTTTACTAGAATAAATGGACAAAGAGACAATTAAGATTAGATGTCTTGAATCAGACATCCTGACTTCAGATAGTCTCTGGAACTTACTGACCAAATACTCACGCAACTTACTTAGTGTCTCCCTAGGCTTTTAAGACTTTGTTTTCTCCTTCACAAAGTTAGGATTAAAATACATTCACAAACTAGGTACTGTTTTGAATTGTGTGTCTAGAATAGAAACCAGACACTATTTCTTACTATTTGATCAAGTTCACCACCTCTTGGCTGATTGATTTAAAGTCAATGCTGCTTTGTTTCACTGGGTAATGTATAATATGGGTGTTAATCTTTTTCCTTGGACCCAGAAACTTGAATTTCTTTTGACCTAAAACTTCAAAAATTTAAAACTTTACTTATTTTCATTTGTTTATGTTACATGAAGAAGATTATAAAACCAACATGAATTTCAGAGATTGGCATATGCAAGGAAATGAATGCTATGCTCCTTGGACAAATTTTCTTGCCTCTAAAATATGTTTTGAAAAAAAAGTAACAAAATGGCAACTGGTAAAGACTGATCTCAGACCAAAAATGAGACTGTTTTGCATTTCTGGGTTTAAATTAAAAGTCTATTAACATTTGTGGGAGCCGGGTGGGAATCAAGCCTTACAAAACAGCCCTTGATTGGCAATTAGAAAATTTCAGAATGTTCAGAAGGTAATTTTGGATAAGTATCTAAACCCATGGCTGCATGTCTGATCCTTTGCCAAATTTTTCACGTATCAGATTTGCAAAGCTGAGAATAAAATTTCTCAGGTACAGGTCGCCTCTGGGGATATTTTCAATGTTTGCTCCATTTAATGCAAAACAAATTTCATAGGTTTTTTTTGTTTGTTTGTTTTTCCCCAAGCTGTGGTCCTTTCTGAAGCAAGAGCATGGAGGTACGTGAAAGGCAAATAAATAACAATGAATTATTTGGTATATACTTTGTACCTGATGTCTTTCTCAAGCCCCCAAATAAAGGATCGTTACTTTAAGTTTCCAGATGTTTAGAGATGCCACCTAATTTACCCAAAGTCATAAGTGTTTATTCAGCATAAGAATCTGGTTATATCTGACCACAGGGTTCACAAAAAGAAAAGCCTGTACAAGGATGTGGAGATTATTCTTTCTTACGGAGACTCTGTCAGGAGGGAAAAGCAACCAGTGAATTTGCAAAATGGGACGATATGGTGTAACAGAACTTGCTTCAGTTGTGCTGCTGTGTAGGTAGTCTCTGTGAGTTATTCATTTGTTTCTTTATTCACTTAACAACATTTCTTAAGCACCTACTTTGTACCAGGAACTGTACTGAGACTTGAAGATACATCCATGCATAAACCAAACAAAATCCTTGGCCCTTTAGAGCTTAGTTTTACATGGCTCAACAGACTCTACACAATACTTATACAAAGAAGTAAATTATATTGTATGTCAACAGATGACGGGAAAATTGAAAAGGGGATAGGGATCAGAAGGGTGATATGAAACAGAATAGTCAGAATAGGGGACATTGGGAGGAAAACCACTGGTCAAAAACTGAATAAGATCAATTAGATATGAGGGTGTTGAGAGGGAAAGAACTAGAGAAGAATGGGCCAAAAGTTAATCTGGGAGTGAGTCTAACCTCTTTTTTCTTTCCACTACAAAAACCCACCACAAGTCTATCCTTTTTTCATTTCTGCTAGAGACCATGTCCATCCTGTTTCACCTTTGTCTCTTCCTTCTGTGGTCCCTTCTCTGACCATTTCTAATTCTCCATTCACATATTCACTTCCTCCTTATTCTTCTTCATTCTCCTCATGTTATAACTCATCTTCAAGAATTTTTTCATAATGTATGATTCCCCATTTTATATTACTCTTATGATCCTTTACCTCTTCTACCCAAAAGCTTCCTTAGGTGAGACTGCACAGAGGACACATGAGCAACTTTTCTCCCTTCTTTCAAACTTTTATCTATGCCTTATATTTGCTTAATGATTTATTAGGTCTTTGTATTATATATGCTGCATTTGAGTCCTAAGGTTCATTTTTCACCCTTGTTTGGTATCTTCTATGGACCTATACAGCCTATCTTGCCATGTCAATTCCAGTTGATTTTATCCAGATCATAGGACCAAAAGGGATTGATCATCCTTTCTTCCTCCCTTTTTGACGTGGTTTTGCAGTGGTTTATCAAGATCACAGCTCTTGTTGGGTAGCCCTCTCTTCCCACTGTAGCTCTTACCCACTGTACTCTTGTCCCCTTCACGCAAGGGTAGCAGTGACTTACTTTATGCAGTCAAGTCACCTTTTCTTGTGGGTTTTCTTACTTCTATGCACGTATTTGTAAACAGTCCCTTCACTGAACCCTTCTTGAATGTCTTCTTGAAAATCATCTATTTGTCTATCTATCTACTCTGAGAGACAAAACATACCACTGTATTTAGTTGCATTTCTTTGCTTGTGAGGATAAATGCCTTTTCACATATGTCTTTTTAAAACTTTTCACTTTTGTGATAAGTCCTTTAATACTCTCTGCTCAATTTTACTAGTTATTGTCTTTTGTTATTGATCTATAAAATGCTCTAATTAGAGATAATAATAATTTTGTTTCATATGTGAATCAGTTATCTATTACTTTTGCTAGCTTACTTTCCGGTTTTTAATTTGTTGTCTATGTTTATTATTTTAAAACTATTACCTTCATAGGTACTTATACCTATCAGTCTCTTATTTTTTCCTCATTTGTGCTTTTACTTGATGGTCAATCTGAAAAGAAACTTTTCTAATACCATAAACTTGCATGTTTATTTCCACTCTAAATTTTGCCTAGTAGATTTGGAATGTTATTTAATATTTTAAAATATATAGTCCTTCTACAATTTATTCTAGTGAAAATTATAAAGTAACTATAGAACTTCTTTTTTTCAGAATATTGACCTAAATATTTCTAAAGAACATACTTTTTTCTTACTAACTTAAAGTGACATCTGTCTCATATGCTAGTCTTTTTGCAGTTGAATCTGTTTCTGAATTTTGTAATCTGTCCTTTCCTCTGTGTTAATACAACACTGCTATAACTAATATATCTTTATTACATAATTTATTTTTTAGGGTAAATACTGCCTAATTATTCTTATTTTAAAGTTGTCTTATCTACTTTGCAGAATTTGTTCTTCCTGGTGAATTTCAGAATTTTCTTTTCAAAATATCAAGCAAATATCAAAATTCCACTGAGAATCTGATATAAAACCTTTGATTTAATTATACATCCTATCATCACTGAAGTGAAATACTAGTTTTATCATATACTAAATTCCCATCTACAGGAGTTGTGATTAAAATGTTCTATTTATTTGGGAGAGAATGCAAGAACATAGACTGTTTCTCCATTACTTCCAATTTTCTTTACGTCCATGAATAAAGTTTAATATTTTCTTCATACAGGTCTTCAAAATTACTGTTTGCTTTCCCATATTAAACTTTTCTTGTTACCACAATTGGGGTTTTCCATTTCATTGCATTTTAAATTATTTACTGTTGATATATACACAACCGTTATATACTTATGTAGTTGTATTTATGTGTCTTCTTATATCACACACACACGTTTGCATACTCATGCAATTATTTATTTATTTTTGACTACTTATACATCTCTTTGATTTGTCAGGGAGATGATTCCCTCCACTATCATTAAGACTTAAGAAATAGAGACTTATTTCTCCTTTTTCCCCCATTTTTGATGCTGACATAGGCATGACCTCCCCATAATGATGAATAATAATGGTGAGACCAGCTTCTTTTTCTTATTTCTGACTTTAATGCAATGGATTCCACCATTTCAACTTTAAGAAGGATATTCGCTGTTGTTATTTCTAAAGATAATCATGACTATTCCCACTGTATTAAGATTTAAGGGGATACAAATGAATGGGTCTTAAACCTGATGAAAGTTTTTTAGTTTCTATGTTGACATGATGTTCAACCTGAGACAGTCTCCCACAGGCAGCATTTGAACGTGGTGCAAAAAAGGAGAGCCCACATTTTTGGTTGCTTCAGTAATTGGAGAGGAGTTAGGGGCATTCACTGGGGAGACACCAGACATGCCAAAGCTTCTGCCATGCATGGCAGTATTTTCCTCAAATGTGATCGATGTCCCTGCTAAGAAACACTGACCCAGCTTAATGTTGTTTTCTTCTGTAACATATTAACATTATGGATTAAATTAATAAATTTTATGCTTTTCAGAAGGAAATTGCATTCCTGTATGATACCATAATAACACATGACATGCTGGATTAGTTTGGTAATATTTTATTTTGGAATTTTACATCTACATTCATAAAAGATATTGAGCTAGATATTTTTTTACAAAATTATATATATGAAGAAACTCATGTGTTAGTGTTATTTTATTTTTTTTTTTTGCGGTA
>RJWK010042630.1:0-19081 GCA_004363435.1 Platanista minor
AAAAAAAAGCATGATGAGGGATTCCCTGGTGATCCAGGGTTAAGACTCAGTGCTTCTAATGCAGGGGGCATGGGTTTGTTCGATCCCTGGTTGGGGAGCTAAGTTCACGCAAGCCTCATAGTGCAGCCAAAAAGAAAAAGCAGACAAACAAAACTATGATGAGACACCTGTCCCACTGGCCCCCTTGCTCTTCTTAAAACACTCCAAGTTCATTTCTGCCACAGGGCCTTTGCACTTGCCATTCCCTCTGGAATGCCCTTCTGCCCAGGTATCCACATGGCTCCCTCTCTTGCATCATTCAGGTCTCTGCTTAAATGTCACCTCCTCAGCGAGGCCCTTGCTGACTAAGGCAGCTCCCTTATGTTCTGTCTCCTTGGTCTGTTTGATTCTTCTTTTTAGCACTTGCTTTAATAAGATGTGTCTCTTTGTTTATTGACTGAGCGCTGTAGTAGGAACATCAGCTCCCCAGGGGCAGGGGTGTCTGTCTGATTGTTCACTGCTGTCCCTCCAGTGCCGATCCCTGGCTTCTAGAGCAGGGCTGTGGTATGTTGAATAGAGTTCCCCCAACATTCATGTCCACCCCGAACCCCAGTTAGGATGAGCTCATACTGGATTAGAGTGGGCCCTAAATTCAGAGTGGAGGGGCTCCCCTGGCGGTCCAGTGGTTAAGACTCCACGCTTCCACTGCTGGGGGCATGGGTTTGATCCCTGGTCAGAGAACTAGGATCCTGCACACCTCGCAGCCAAAATAATAACAATAATATAATAATAATAATTAATAAATAAATTCAGAGTGGTGTCCTGATAAGAGGAGAGACACAGATACAAAAGGAAGAAGGGCCACGTGATGACAGAGGCGGAGATGGGAGTGACTCAGCTATAATATAAACTAAGTAAAGCCCAGGATTACCTGCAAACACCAGAAGTAGGAAGAGGCGAGGAAGGACCCCTCCCTAGAACCTCTGGAGGGAGCGTGGCCCTGACAACATCTTGATTTCAGACTTCCAGCCTCCAGAACTGTAAGCGAATACAGTTCTGTTGTCTTAAGCCACCCAGTTTATGACAGGTGGCCAGAGACATTGTTTCTGTGATTGGCTGTGACCAGCACACCAGCTTCTGGTGGCCCCAGGTTGTCCTGGGCTTGTGGCAGCATCACCCCATCTCTGCCTCTGTCTTTACGTGGCTGTCTCCTCTGTGTCTCACTGTGCCCAAATTCCCATCTCCTCCCTTTATAAAGACAGCAGTCATATTGGATTTGGAGCCCATCTAGAGATCCTTGAAGGATTACATCCACAGGGCCTCCCTGGTGGCACAGTGGTTAAGAATCCGCCTGCCAATGCAGGGGACACAGGTTCAAGCCCTGGTTCAGGAAGATCCCACTTGCCGTGGAGCAACTAGGCCAGTGCGCCACGACTACTGATCCTGTGCTCTAGAGCCCGCAAGCCACAACTACTGAGCCCATGTGCCAAACTACTGAAGCCCACGCACCTAGAGCCCGTGCTCCGCAACAAGAGAAGCCACCGCAATGAGAAGCCCGCACACCACAACGAAGAGTAGCCCCCGCTCGCTGCAGCTAGAGAAAGCCCGCATGCAGCAACGAAGACCCAACGCAGCCATAAATAAATAAATGAAAAAATAAAAAAAGAATTACATCTACAAACACCCTATTTCCAAACAACGTTGCACTTCAAGGTACTGGGTGGACCTGAATTTTTTTTCCTTGGCCGCGCTGCGTGGCTTGCAGGATCTTAGTTTCCCGACCAGGGATCGAACCCTCGGCAGTGAAACCTCAGAGCCCTAACCACTGGGCCGCCAGGGAACTCCCTGGACCTGAATTTTTAAAAGATAGTCTTCAACCCAATACACCACCTTAAGCAGAAAAGGCTTTTTTGGAAGTTTCAGAAGTGGGCCCAGAGAGACTCTGACAGCTTGAAAAGAGGATCATGTTACAATTTTTCTTTTAAAAAGTAGTTCTGCTTAATTTCCTTCTGCATACACATCACCTTACATGACTGGATAAACGTGATCGCATAGGTGGTGACCCTTTGTGCCCTTTGTGGTTTAGATCCATCTCCCACCCCACCCCATTCCCCTATAAATGCCCCCTTTTCCCTGCATAACCAGGTTAACTAGTAACTTTTGTACTTATTGAGCACTCACTGTGGGCCAGGAGCTACTAGAAGCCCTTTACATGTCTCCCAGTCACCCTGCAAGGCAGATGCTATTATCTCCATTTTACAGATGAGGAAACTGAGGCCCAGAGAGGTCATCTGAGGTCACACAAGTCACAGAGCCAAGATTTGGCTACGCTGTAACCCTCACCTCTATAGCCTGACACAGCCATTCACATTTTCTCATTGTTCATGGACTCATAGAGATACAGAGGTTATTTGGAGTATTTTATTTTTGACAAAAAAAAAAAAAGGAGATCCTATGACGTACAACTTTTCTTGCCTCTCTCTGTGCTTACTCCAAAGGACCCCAGTCCATACATTCTGGGTGCCTAAGACACCAGCGGTGGGTGGTGTTGCACCAGAATTTTCAGCCACTCCCCCAGCAATGGCATTTCCGGTGTTTCTGATGTTCTACCCACGCAGGTAAGTCACCCTGAGGCTTGAAACCCAAGCCCCAGGGCAGCCTGCATTGCACTAGAAATCCTCACTTTTTTCTGAGCCCACTAATTGTCTTGTGCACAGCAGTGATTGTCTTTATTTGTAGTGTATACTCAAGTCTTCCTTCCTTAAATGTAACTGGGCAAATTAGACCACTGTTTAGTGGCGTGCTCAGAATGGTTTTTCTTTTTCTTTGCGGCATGCGGGCCTCTCGCTGTCGCGGCCTCTCCCTTTGCAGAGCACAGGTTCCGGACGCGCAGGCTCAGCGGCCATGGCTCACGGGCCCAGCCGCTCCGCGGCATGTGGGATCTTCCCAGACCAGGGCACGAACCCGCGTCCCCTGCATCGGCAGGCGGACTCTCAACCACTGCGCCACCAGTGAAGCCCGCTCAGAATGTTTTGACACAGCTTCTTCTTCTTTTTTTTTTGGCCGCATGGTTTGTGGGATCTCAGTTGCCCCACCAGGGACTAAACCTGGGCCATGGCAGTGAAAGTGCTGAATCCTAACCACTAGACGACCAGGGAACTCCCCAACACATCTTCATTGTTTAATGAACTAGGGGACTTTTCATAAACTGGGACGTGATTCTGACTTTTCTAGGGGGTTAGAGGTATCCTGAAGAGTTCGTCTGAGCCTTGGTGTCTATGGTTTTTATTGGGGGTTGGTCACATAAGCCTGCTTACACAGGCTCCAGCTCCTCCAGAGATCAAACTCAGCAGCCTGGCCCAAGACCCCCACCATGAACAAAAACAGGCATTCAGCATAACGCATTGTTAGCATAGATTCTCTGTCCCAAGGCCCCGGGGAAACAAGACATTCTTATCAGGCAGTACATTCCAAGGGCTTAGAGGTTCCCTCCCAGGAGGCCAGTTCTTTTTTTTGAAAGTTCAGGGGCCAAGCCCACTGAGTTAACCCCTTACTGCACAGGGAGCATCTCTGGAGCCTACAGAGAGGAGGCTTGAGTGCCAGGATTGGAGGGAGGGGATCTGCTGGCCACAGACTCAGGAGGCCTCACCTATTTGGGAATCTGCAAGGTGGGAGGGTGTGGGAGAAGCAGAGATGGGGAGAGACCCTGGGAGGAGTTCAGGGAGCTGGGAGCAGGGACCGCTGCCCCAAGGAGCTCAGAGAGGAACTCATGCTATGGCAGTTTCCAGTAAACCCTGCTCAAAGCCAGCTGAGTGTCCTTCTGTGCCTTGGTCACATGAACAGACCCACCCTTGTTAATCTTGAAACTGTTCTCCCTGAGGAGACTGTTTACTCCCTCCCTCACACCCACACACCCACAATCACAAACACACACAGGCATTCACACAGCCACAGACATGCAGACACACACCAAAGCACAAAGACTCATTCACAAACTCACAAACCATTACCCACCTTTTAAAACACCATGCAACTGCCAGGACTTTCAATACAATGTTAAATAGATATGGGGAGATTGGGCATCCTTGCCGTGTTCACAATACTAGGAGGAAACACTTCAATCAAGTATGATGAAGTTAATGATGTAGTATTTTTTTTATCAGATGCCCTTTATCAGGTTGAAGAAAAATAAAATGGAATAGAATTAAATTAAATTAAATTACATTAAAAATGAAATGAAATAATATACCATGCACCAACACCCGTCAGCCCAGATACACACACACACACACACACACACACACACACAAGCCTACAATCCACACAGATCTATACATACACCCACACAATTCTGTGGGTAGACATACACACCCACTCATACACACACTCACACACATTCACATGGACACATGCACCCACATACACCTAATGGTTGAGACACAAACACACGCTGGCATCCACACTGGGGCACTGACGTACGCACATGCAGTTTCACCCACCACCATGTGCAAACACACACACACACACACACACACACACTGAGACACACTTGTCAACTCACACACAAGGTTCTCATCTTCACACCCCCTCTGAGTAGCCCTGAGACTCTGGACAAATATGTCCCTTACTGAGTCTCTGTCCCTCCTTTGAGTGGACACAGGCTTCTCTGCCCTGCCACCCTCAGTGTCCCCAGCATGAGGATCCAGTGAGGCCCCCAAGGTGGGCGGTCCCTTGGGTAAGCTGAGACAGGGCTTTCACTATTACTTTTAATCCAAGGGGGCTTCAAATGGCACCAGCAGGGCCCAGTCCCCAAATGCAGCCTGTTGGTGCCTTCCAGGCTGTGGTTTCAAATGTGCCAAGATTTTCAGGGCAGAAGCCCCAGAACTGGAGTTTTGACTCCAAACCAGCACTTATCTGGACTGGCCTAGCCGCCATTCAACTATCACCACAGAGAAAAACAGCGAGTCACAGACGTGGAGGGGATAGATACCACCCTGTGACAGGTGAAGACCTCCTGAGCCCCCCACCCCAGGGCCCATGGTGGTGTGACAGGAAAAGAGGAAATCGTTGGGGGGATAAGAGGAAAAGAGATTTCTGGAAGAGAGATTTGGAGCCTGGCTCACCCCTGGCACTGCCACTTATAAGCTGTGTGACCCTGGGCTGCTTACTTAACCTCTCTGGGCCTCCACTTACTCATCTGAAAGGGGGATCATAATAGAGCTTTCCTCTCAGTTCAGATGTAAGGATTGAAGAAGATAATGTGTCAGGGTACCAGGGGCTGAGAAACGCTACTCTAGGGCTCCAGGGGAGATTCAGACCCCCAGCAGGCGTTCTCAAACAGGTCACGCATCAGAATCACCTGGAGAGCCTTTTGAAACACAGATTGTTGGGCACTTCCCTCAGAGTTTCTGATTCTGTAGGTTGGAGGTGGGCCCGAGAATATGCATTTCTAAGTTGATGCAGCTGATCTCAGGATCTTACTCTGAGAACCACTGCCCTAGAGGAAAGTCCACTTTCTGCAGCCTGGCGTTCAAAACACAGGCAGAGGGACTTCCCTGGGGTGCAGTGGTTAAGAATCCGTCTGCCAACGAAGGGGACACGGGTTTGAGCCGGGAAGATCCCACATGACCCAGAGCAACTAAGCCCATGTGCCACAACTACTGAGCCTGCGCTCTAGAGCCCGCGAGCCACATCTACTGAGCTGCATGCCACAACTACTGCATCCCCCGTGCCTAGAGCCTGTGCTCCGCAACAAGGAGTAGGCCCCGCCCGCTCACAGCAACGAAGACCCCACACAGCCAATAAATAAATAAATAAATAAAGTTATTAACAAAACAAAACACTGGCGGAGCTTTGGAGCTTAAGACGGTGGGCCAGTGCTCCGCACACCTTGAGCGCTCAGGAAACGCCATCAACCTCATGATTTTAACCGTCAGTCCTAGAGCGCCTCCTGGTGGGGACCGTGGGCGCACCCTGAGGGCCACCGCGGGCGCGATTTTAACCATCGGTCTTGGAGCGCCACCTGGTGGATAAATGGGCTACGGCAACTTGCCTGAGTTGACACCATCTCCGCAGGCCTAGAAGAAGGAGGGGCGGGGCGTCCTGTGAGAGGGACGGGGCCAGCAATTAGGAAGGCGGGGCCTTGTGGGCATAAGGCTTTGAGGAAGCTGATGGCAGGAAAGGGGGGTTCTTTTCTGTTCCTGGAGTCCTGGCCTCTCACTCCGGCTCTTCTAGGACCAAGTCACATCCCTGGGAGTCTCAGGGCGCACCCTTCTGTTTGATCCGGTCAAGGGTCGGGACAGTGCCTCCTCGAGGTCCGAGCCTGGGGCACGCTCCCGGCCTATCTGCACGCCGCGACTTGCCCCCTACCCCAGGGACCTCTGCAAGCAAGGAATCCTGGCACCAGAGGGGTCAGGGGTTACATGTGAATAAATTCCGATCACCACAGCCCCGGCTCGGGCCTTTTGCTCCAGCTGTTCCTGCCTCCTGAGTGCGATTCCCTCCTGCACCCTCCGGCCTCACCCCTCCCTTCCTTCGGGTCTTCGCTCAGAAGCCACCTACATTTTTGGTGAGGGCTTCTCTGAACAACCTTAACTAGGTGATAACCGCGAACCCTCTCCCGCCCCAGCCTCCTCAGGCCCCTGCCCTCCTGATTTTTCTGCTCTGCAGTCACCACAGCACAGGGGAGAAGCTTGTACTTGTCTAGGAAGCTTATGATTTGTCCCCCGATGATGTTCCGCGAGGGTCTGCGCTTGTCCGTCCCGCTTCCTGCCGCAGCCCCGGCGGGGCCTGGATCCGCGGCTCCCTCGGGCCTTTCCCGGGACGCCGCCTTCTTTTCCCGCCAGAGGCCGCCGCGTCTCCTCCGTCCTCCTCGGGGCCCGCGGCAGCTCCGGGGCTTCCCTCTCGGGGACCAACCCGCTGCTGCAGGGCTTCTGCGGGCTCCGCGCGCCGCACTGTCCAGGCGGGAGCGTAAGACTTTGATGCTCGGAGACGGCGGGAGACGCTCCTCCCCGCGCCCCCTCGGCTGGCTCCCACCCCCGCGTAGCGTTCTAGCACCTTCCTCGCCCGGCGCATCTGGGCTTGCGTTGCCAAGTCCGCGCGGTTCACTCCGTCCGTCAGTCACTCAACAACTAGAATCTGCGCGGCCACGTGGGCGGGCACTATGACAGCGCTGGAGACGCGGCGGGGGCCGGGGGGACCCGACGGACCTCAGAGCCGCCCTGGCCGCCGCGCGGAGCCTGAGCGGCTCTGCTGCCCTCTCCCGTCGCAGAGGCCCCTCGGCCTCAGCCACCGCCCCAAGTCCTCTGCCAGCTGCGCCGCCGCTGCTGGCCCATGGACACTGGTGGCAGTTGGGAGAGGGAGGAGGGGGGACTCAGGCTGTGGCGGCAGCAGCAGTGACGTGGGACAGGGGCTCCGGGAGCAGCGGCTGCGTTTCTGATCTTTGGGCAACCTGACCTTCCCCTTTTTGCTCTTTGCCTTCAATACCCGTGTCCCCAATGCCCTCTATTAACTCCCCAGACAAACACAGTCACTGCACTGTTTAGAAAAAAATAAGTGTGCCAAGTGGCAATCAGAGGTCTGAAATAAAGTGGGGATGTGCGGGGAGGGTTACATTTTTAACGGTGGTCAGGGAAGCCCTCCTAGGAATGTGACATTCGAAGAAAGACCCACACAAAGTAAAGGACAGAGCCCTGCAAATATCCTGGGGAAGGGCACTCCAGGCAGCAGGAACAGCAAGTGCAAAGGCTCTGAGGCAGGAATATGCCCGGCGTGTTCCCTGAACAGCATGGATACCTGGGTGGCTGAAGTCACATGAGAGTGGTGGGCAATGAAGCAGAGACGGGACATACGGACAGAGTGAGTAGACCAGCGCTGTCCAAGAGAACTTTCTATACTTGTCTGGTATGGTAGCAATGGTCACGTGTGTGGCTCTTGAGCACGTGTAATGTGGCTGGTATGGCTGAGGAAATGGATGTTCAATCTTATTTAATTTTAATTACATTTAAATTGCCCCTTGTGGCCATTGGTTACACTATTGGACAGAGCAGGTCTAGACCACCATAAGGTCTGTGGCTTTGACCTTAATTGACATTGGAAGCCATTAGAGGGTTTGGGGAAGGGAGTGATTGACTGGACTTGACTTCTTAGTCAAGCCAGGTCATAAGGCCAGCCCAGATTCAAGCGGAGGGGAAACAGACTCCACCTCTTGATGGGAGAAATACCAGGCATAGACAGGGAGGGAAATAATTGATACTGGCCATTTTGGAGACAATTCTCCGCAGTGCGCCCTCTGGCGGCGGCTGGCAGAGAAGAGGCCTGAGTCTGTTTGCCCTGCTCCAGAGTGGACATGACTAACTCCACCTTCCTGACCCCAGTGTGAGCATCTGTCAGGGGCAGGTAATAAATTGTGGGAAGATGTTGGCTTGAATAAGAATCTGTAGAGAGAAGAGTTCTGACTACAGGCCACAGCTGTAAGGTCATTCTTTTTTTTTTTTTTTTTTTTTTTTTTTTTTGCCGCACTGCGCAGCATATGGGATCTTAGTTCCCAGACTAGGGATGGAACCCGTGCTCCCTGCAGTGGAAGCGTGGAGTCTTAACCACTGGACCGCCAGGGAAGTCCCTGTAAGGAAAATTTGGAACAGAATCTTCTGGGAACCATGGTCACTTCTTCAACAACTTTTTTTTTTCATAGACAGCTGGTAACCAAAGGATATCATGGAGCAAAAAGATGGACCGTAAAAGGTGGATTTGTTTAAAAGGAGTCCTCTGTTGATTCCATTCACCCAGAAGCCCATGATCTGTCATTCCTGTGACACTCTCTAATCAAATTATTTCATTTGATGACTCCCAAGAGATTCATTTTAAGTTTTGTGTAGAGAATATAAGAAAGTACTTGCTGTCTGAAGCCAGAGGAAAAAGACCTGAATTTTTTCAGGATTGTCAGACTGATGTTACGAAGTGTATTCCACAACAGAAAAATGGCAACGACTGTGGAATCTTTTGCTACACACACACACAAAGGTACTGCAAGTGCCTCTCCAGTGTTCACCAGAAGACATGCTTGAGTGAGGAAGAGGATTCACAAGTTGCTGTGTGAGTGCTCGCTCCTGGGCTGAAGCTCAGCAGGGACTCTGGGAAGTCTGACCAAGTCAGAGCAGATGATTTTGTTGCTTGAATCTCCAAACACTTATTTGAGTTTTGTTTTTTTTTTTTTGGAAGGTATGCGGGCCTCTCACTGCTGTAGCCTCTCCCGTTGCGGAGCACAGGCTCTGGACGCGCAGGCTCAGCGGCCATCGCTCACGGGCCCAGCCGCTCTGCGACGTGTGGGATCTTCCCGGCCCGGGGCACAAACCCGTGTCCCCTGCATCGGCAGGCGGACTCCCAACCACTGCGCCACCAGGGAAGCCCACTGATTGAGTTTTTACAGATATTTCAGATCAGTGATTTTGGGCCACTCTTGCTACCTCAGATTTATCTTTTTGTCCTTATTCATTTCTCCAGTTACCATGTACTATTTTTTAATGTTCGGGTTGGTTTCCGTTTTAATTTGATGAATTCCATGCATCCCCTCTCCCTCATACTTAATATTTATATCCAAATGCATGCATATAGACAGAGCATGCGGTGCAGAGGGTGTTTTTTTTCAAGTCTAAAAATGAAATAATCTATTTAGATGTCTGACCCAAATTCTTCAATTTAGGTTTAATCGGGGTGAGGGCTTTGTGGCAAAGTGAGGCCAGACTGTCCTGGTCCTTGTGGGTTCTGCTAGGGATCTTATCCTGGGAACACTGGGGGCTGTGGAATTGCTTAGAACGGGGAAGGGCATCATCAACCCTCCATCTTGCCAAGAAACCTCGGCCAGGGTGACGGGTGCTGCACCCCAAATGGGGCAAACGTGGGGAAGATGGGAGGGTCCCTGCCTAGAGCTGTATGGGAGGGGCTGAGGGGAGGGGAGGGGCCAGGACAAGGCCAGGATCATGCCCTGGAGGACAGAGAGGGCGGGGCAGCCACCCCTGAGACGGGGCACAAGAGGAGGAGGAGGAGGCTTGGGATGAGAGGATAATGGGGTCAATTTTAGGCATAGTGAAGGTTTACCTGTCTTCCTCAATATGGTAATAGATTTCTTGTTTTTTATTACAAAAGTAATATAGGCTAATGGAAAGAATTTGGATACATATAAAATCACACACACACACACACACACACACACACACACAATGAGCTAGGATTCTTCAACCAAAAAAGAAGTCCTATTGTTATTTGGTTGTATACTTATAACCTCTGTTACATAGATAACAATAATATAGATATGAATGTTAATAAGGGTACACATACGGATATAGATGGAGATAAGGGCGCAGCTATAGATAAGGATATGGGTAGAGGTGCGGATAGAGACTTAGATACAACATAGACAGATACATATTATAGTGAGTTGAATGGTAACCCCCCCAAAAAAAGTATATGTCCACATCCTAACCCAACCCCTGGAATCTGCGATTGTGACTTCATTTGGAAAAAAGGTCTTTGCGAACGTAATGAAAGATCTCAAGATGAGATCATCCTGAGATAAACAACAAGGTCCTACTGCACAGCACAGGGAACTATATTCAATAACTTGTAATAACCTATAATGGAAAAGAATCTGAAAAAGAATGTATGTATAACTGAATCACTTTGCTGTACACCTGAAACTAACACATTGTAAATCAACTATACTTCCATAAAAAAATAAAACCATATTCCATATTTTAAAAAAAGTTGGGGCTTCCCTGGTGGCGCCGTGGTTGGGGGTCCGCCTGCCGATGCAGGGGACGCGGGTTCGTGGCCCGGTCCGGGAAGATCCCACATGCCGCGGAGCGGCTGGGCCGGTGAGCCGTGGCCGCTGAGCCTGCGCGTCCCGAGCCTGTGCTCCGCAACGGGAGAGGCCACAGCGGTGAGAGGCCCGCGCACGGCAAAAAAAAAAAAAAAAAAAAAAAAAAAGATGAGATCATCCTGAATTATCCAAGTGGGCCCTAAATCCAGTGACAAGTGTTATTAGGAGAGAAAGAGAAGCCCATGTAAAGATGGAGGCCGAGATTGGAGCCAAGAAATGCCAGGAGAGAGAAGCTGGAAGAGGCGAGGAAGAAGTCTCCCCTAGAGCCCTGCTGACATCTTGATTTCGAACTTCCAGCCTCCAGAACTGTGAGAGAATACATTTCTGTTGTTTTAAGCCACCCAGTTTGTGGGGATTTGTTACGGCAGCCTTAGGAAACTAACACAAATCTGGACATAGATTGGACATCATTGTAGATATACATACAGATAAGGGCGCAGCTGTAGATACGACTGTAGCTCTAGATAAGGATACAGCTGTCAGTGTAGATATGGATGCAGATGTACTTAGATGGAAACCTACAGACAGAGACAGAGATAACACAGGTCTTGAGGAAACCCTGACACAGGAATGGAGCCAACCTGGGCTAACCATGGGGCACTGCCAGAGGGAGGCCACCACAGATGTCACAGACACAGCCTCCCACAAATTCTCCACAGCCAAACTCTCAAGGTTTTCTGGAGAATCCCAAATATCTGAAATGGCTTTCTTTAATGGCCCCAGAAAGCCTGCTCTTTTCTAGTTGCTAGAGAATCATTTTGCCCCCCACTACCAAAGTGTAAAAGCAAAACTCGTCCCCAAACCATCTGAAGCTTTCTCTTATCTTTCTCGTATAAATCCTGTTTTGCCTTTACTCACTGACAGCAGTCCAAGGCCGTCTGCCTCCCCTTCCCACGCTGATAACTGTCTTCAAGTTAGACACAGGGGTTTGGAGCCCAGGAAAGAAGAGGGAGCTAGAAAGGGCTGAGAGAGGGGGCGCTGGGCCACTAGGGAAAGTCAGGAGGGGAATGCCCACCAAGCCGCTTGGGGATCCAGCAGCCAGGGCCTTTAAACCAGCTCCAAATGAGTCATGGGGCAGCGCTGGGAAATAGGTCCCAAGAAAACTCCTTTAAACATCCCTGTCTTAGGGACAGGAAAACAGGCCCAGATAGGAGGGGACACAGAAAAGGGTAAATGCCAAATACTTTGATTCAGGCTCAGTTAAAATTGGTAGTTGAAACCAAGTGATGCAAATTAGAAATATGTCTGTCATACAAATGATTAGGGAAAAAAATGCGGAATAGAAAAAAGGTACTCCCTTTACCCCCGTACTTTACTGCCATCTACTGGAACGGTGTTGTAATGAATATAGAACACCACGACGTTAACAGCGCCCCCTAGAGCTGTAGAATAGACAGTCACAAAAGTATCTAATGAGAAATCTTGGAAGGACAGATGGTTAACAAAAATGCTTTGAGAATTGCAAAGCTCTGAGGGATTTATGAGCCTTTATCATCCGCGGTAAGACTGCAAACCATCTGTCTTAAAAGGAGAAAAAGAGATCATCCAGGTGGGATGAATTCTTATTTAACTTAAATCTTTATGTATTGTCTCATCATTGTGAAAATTTAGTTTGTGTTTTGTTTGCTGAAAGGGGTCAAAAGCTTTCCCCTAAATGTTCTGCTTTTAGCATTAGCGTCAAAGGTCTTATTATCTCCCATTCAAGAAGCTCTGCCCCTTCCTAGCTGTGTCCTCAGGTAAACTGCTGCCTGACTCTGTGTCTCAGTTTCCTCATCTGTAAAATGGTAATTCTTGTTATGAGGAGCCAATGTGTTCATGCCTGCAATACGCCTGACACAGGGAGTGCTCAATATTACTGCAGACTAGTTAAAGGCACAGACTTGAGTCCAGCTCTGTGTTCAAATTCCAGCTCTGCTGCTTGCTGGCTGTGTGATCTGGGACCCATAACTGAAGCTGTCCTTCAATTTGCTTATCTGTAAAATGGGCATCAAAAAGCACGTCTATTCACACAAATGAACTTATCTATGAAACAGAAAGACTCACAGACATAGAGAACAGACTTGTGGTTGCCAAGGGGTGGGGGGAGGGAAGGATTTGGGATTGGGATTAGCAGATGCAAACTAGTATATATAGGATGGATAAACAAGGTCCTTCTGCATAGCACAGGGAACTATATTTAATACCCTGTGATAAATCATAATGGAAAAGAATATGAAAAAGAATGCATATATAACTGAATTACTTTGCTGTACAGCAGAAATTAACACATTGTAAATCAATACACTTCAATACATTTTTTTTAAAAAGTGCGTCTATTCATAGTGTTGGCATAAGAATTAAATGTTCATGCATGTAAAGTACTTAGAACCGGCCATGTAGCAATTACTTTATCAGTTGCCTGAAAAGGTGTCCATTTTATAGGTGAGGAAACTGAAGCTTGCACAGATGCGTTTCCTTGAAGGTCTTCTCTCGAGACCTAACTCAATGTTGGTGGGAGAGAGCACACAGGTCTGGGCAGATTGCTATCCTAACGAGGGTCTCTGCGAGGCCAAGGTGGGTGGTGTCCCCCCCCCTCCCCCCCCCCCCGCCCCCGGCGCCATGCCTGACTTCTTTCCCCTATTTGCATCCTGCATCCTTGTTTTTTAAAGTGAATGTGTTTATTTTTTATTGTGGAAAAAAAATAACAATTTACCATTTAAACCATTTTAAAGTGCACAATTCAAGTGCATTTAGTACATTCACTGTGTTGTGCAACTTTCACGTCTATCTAGTTCCAAAATATTTCCACCCTTATAAAACCCTCGTTAGTAGCCACTCCCCTTTCTCCCTGCCCTCCAAGCCCTGGCAACCACTCATCTTTCTGTCTCTATGGATTTGCCTCTTCTGGACATTTCAGATCAATGGAATCGTACAGTATGTGGCCTTTTGTGTCCACCTTCATCAGTTAGCATCATGTTTTCAAGGGTTCTGTTGTAACATGGATCAGAACTTCATTCCAATGATATTCCATTATATGAATAGACCACACTTTTTAATCCATTCATCTGTTGGTGGGCATTTGGGTAATTTCTGCCTTTTGGCTATAGTGAATAATGCTGCTATGAACATTCGTGTACTAGTTTTTGTTTGAACACCTGTTTTCACTTCCTTTAGGCACATACCTAGGGGTGGAATTGCTGTGCGTCAGGACTGTACCTAGGAATGGTAATTCTGTTTAACCTCTTGAGGAGTTAACTACTAAACGGTGTGCCACAGCAGCAGTGGCAGTCTCCATTCCCACCACGAACGTGGGAGGGTTACGATGTTCCCGTGACTGCTGGTTTTTAAAGTACAGGCTGCAAGGCATGAGGCCCCCTGAGGCTGCCCCTTTAGCCACCCCGAGATGGGCACTCACCCCAGCCTTCCCGACACTCTCAAGCTTCAACTGCTTCTGCCTGTGTTCATTCTCCAATTCCTCAAGCTGGCTCCTGCATTCTTTGGGCCTCTAGCCCTGTGGCCATATTAACTCTGGATGTAGGCAGACCTGGGGGTCCAAATCCTGACTCCTTGCTTATTCTGTGTGCTCTGGGCAAGTGGCCTCAGTTTTCTCACCCTCTTCGTGCAAACACCAGAAGGAAACCTGAGGGAATTTCCCTAAAATCTGGGTGGAGGGAAAGGTGTTCTAACTCTGACTCACAAGCCAGAAGCAATAAAAGAAAAACCAATACATTTGATTTCTTAAAAATAGGGAATTCCCTGTTGGTTCAGTGGTAAGGGCTTGTCACTTTTACTGCCGGGGGCCCGAGTTCAATCCCTGGTTGGGGAACTAAGATCCCACAGGCTGCGCGGTGAAGAATAAAAAAATAAATAAGTAAACTTTTTTGTTTGTTTGTTTTGGTTTTGGTTTTTTTTGCGGTACGCGGGCCTCTCACTGCTGTGGCCTCTCCCTTTGCGGAGCACAGGCTCCGGATGCGCAGGCTCAGCGGCCATGGCTCACGGGCCCAGCCGCTCCGCGCGGCAAGTGGGATCTTCCCGGACCGGGTCCCGAACCCGCGTCCCCTGCATCGGCAGGCAGACTCTCAACCACTGTGCCACCAGGGAAGCCCAATAAGTAAACTTTTACATGGCAAAAATACCACAAGCAAAGCCTAAAGATAAAAGACAGGTTGGGATAGAGTAAATTTTATGTGATGTGATTTTTTTTTTTTTTACCACAATACTAGTATTTAAAAAAAAAAAAAAGGGGGGGGGGAGAAAATTATTTGCAACACACATGACAAATACAGGGCCTTTCAGTACCTCACTATGTACTGTTCTGGCTGGATATCCACAACCAGAGTCTGATCAGGAAGAAACATCAGATAGACCCCAATTAAACATTCTTTAAACAAAGAGGATGGGGAGGATTGTTTTCTTCACAAATGTCAATGTCATAAAAGATAAAGAGGCTGAGGAAATGTTTCCGATTAGAGACCAAAGAGACAGGAGAACTAAATGTAACCCAGGGCATTACTGATCAGGTCAACAGATACAACTGGAATACAGTTAGTAGGATAAATACAAATAGCACAGCCATGTTAAATTTACTAGTGGAGGGCTTCCCTGGTGGCGCAGTGGTTGAGAGTCCGCCTGCCGATGCAGGGGACGCGGGTTCAGGCCCCGGTCCGGGAAGATCCCTGACGCCGCGGAGCGGCTGGGCCCGTGAGCCATGGCCGCTGAGTCTGCGCGTCCGGAGCCTGTGCTCCACAGAGGGAGAGGCCACAACAGTAAGAGGCCCGCGTACCAAAAAAAAAAAAAAAATTTACTATTTACTAGTGGATAACTGTAGTGTGATTATGTGAAAGCATCCTTAATCTTAGGAAAAACACACTGAAGTGCATAACGATGAAGGATCATGAGGTATGCCATGCAATTTACTCTCAAATGACTCAGGAAAGAAGTGTGTGTGATACATACAAAGACACACACACACACCAGTGCAAGCAAATGGAACAAAATGTTTTGTAATAGGTGAATCCAGGTAAACGGTACACAGCGGTGTTCTTCGGACCTTTCTTGCAACTTTAAAGTTGTTTCCAAATACAAAGTTAAAAAAGAAAAAAAGAAACCGTCGGTATTTTAAGAGGACTGCCAGCAGTATGCAGTCTGGAATCGAGTCATCCTTAAAATAAAAAGCCAAACCGAACAGCTGACAAATTAAATGCTAGCTATGTGCCTCTTTCTATAGGAATAATTGCATCTCTGGGCTTAAAGTTAATTCTAAGCAACTTGAGACCAACCAATAAATTTACTTCTAATCATAAATTTAAGTAAATTATTAAAAAACTTCCTCTGAAAGTGCTGTCAACATGGGTCTTGGTGAGGCCTCGCGTGGCAGGCAGTATTCTGGGGAGGGGACTGGTACAGCGTCTCCCATCTATTTCCCCAGCCCCTTGAATCTGGGTCGGTCTAGATGACTTGGTCGATGGACACGGTGTGGGGGAGGGGATGCATCGGGACTTCCGAGACCAGGTCGTGAGGTCCTGCGGCTTCTGTCTGGGCATCCAGGATGCTCCCTGGTGGGCCCCGGCTGCCACGCTGTGAGAAGCCCGGGCCACAGGGAAGGCCAGTGTGGGCACTCCAGCCACAGTTCCCAGCCAGCAGCCTGCCCCAGCCGCCAGGCGTGGGAGTGAGCCATCCTGGACGGCCAGCCAGGCCAGTCTTCAAGTGAGTCCAGGCCCAGAGGCCACCTGACCACAAATGCCTGAGACTTCAAGTGAGAACTTCACGGCCCCGTCAACCCATGAAACAGAGAAAGACGGGGGGGGGGGGGGGGGGGTGTGGGGGGGGGGGGGGGGTGTGTGTGTGTGTGTGTGTGTGTTTAAAGTGAGTTTTAGGGTTTGCTGTGCAGTAAACGATTCACCTCGCCCAAAGAAAGGTCTGGCCAAGGCGGGGCTCTAAGCCCTGGGAACATCCTCCCAGATAAGGGTCTATTTTTACTCCGGGTGGCCTATACCTACCCGAGATTTATGCTGGGGACCCTGGGCCACACGGCATCAGCTAGTCTCTCTGGAGACTAAGGTCAGCCATGTGGGATGGGTGGCCAACGTGACCACGCCCAGTAAAGACCCTGAAAACCAAGGCCCAGGTGACCTTCCCTGTGCGTGTTGTCACATGGTTGCTGGGAGAAACCAGCGCCATCCATGTGACTTCACTGGCAGAGACAACCGGAAACCCTGGCTGATCTCTCCTGGGCTCCACCCTGTGTGCCTCTTCTCTTTGCTGATTTTTTTTTTTTCCTTGCTGTGATAAACTGTATCCGTGCATATAACAGCTTTTCTGTGAGTTCTTCTAGCACATGATTGAACATGAGGGTGGGCCTGGGGACTCCTGAACTCCTGGGTTACCAGCAGGAGTAACCACAACACCCAGGAAGCCGGGCGTCTCACCTGCTGGAATTCCCCCTGGAGGTCTGAAGGCCTCCTCAGAACACTTGCTTCCCATGGGAAGTAAATACAACTGGCACACTGGGATTCGTGCCTATTTTCCTCAGGACAGCCCAGTGCATACCCCCTGGAAGGTGGCTCATTCACATCTACTGCAATGCCGACTTGCCCTCTCTGAATGCCCAAACAGAATTAGGACTGAGATCGCCTCATTTCCGTCCCTGGCGGTGCGGGGGTTGGGGGGGGGCACCTGAGGGGTCAAGGTACTCACCCGACTCCACCCTCCATCTGCTGTCATCTGGAAAAGGTGGATCCAAAAGAGCTCAGACTTAAAAACAGACATCCCTCCAGTGGCCCAAGCCAGGGAGAGCAGCCTGAATGGGATTCAACAGTAACCTCTGATGGAGGATAAAAGGGGGAGTGGTAGAAAGTACCTCCAGTCTTCCATGGTGGGTGGAGACGTCTGCTTTGTTGCGTGATGTAAGGACCGAGGCTGGCCTGCCCAAGAGGGCTCTGCCCCGCTGGGCTGCTCACAGCCTCAGTGAACATTTGCTGACGGGGATCGGCAGAGGGAAGGAGGAGCTTCTGCCAGCTTCTGCTCTGCCCTGGTCTCCCCACCTGCACGTGAGCTGTTGATGGGGGTTCTCTGTCCCAGGCGGCAGAACTCTTCCTCAGGAGCCCGCTATGATGGGCAAAGGGACTGCTTGGCTGGCTGGCCCCAAGACCGGCCTGTCCAGCTCCAGGGTGCCCCAGGGAGATGAGATGAGGGGATGGGACGTTATGAAGCCGGTCACCCCCATCCCAGCAGCTCCCGAGGCTCCACCGTCGGAGACAAGCTGACTTACAATAACGACTTTATTTTAACATATTTAATTACAGACATAAAAGAGCCGGGAAGGGGGTGAGCCCCAGCCTAGCCCCGCCCTGGGGCTGCCAGGAGCGGGTGAGGTGCAGGTGAGGCCTCCCTGATGACCCTCCTTCCAGGGGTCTTCCCATGGCGGGGACCTATTGCTTTAGCAGGGGAGGGGCCACGCAAGCAAGGGGGCGGGGAAGCCTCTGGGCCCCCCCCCCCCAACAGCAGTGCTGGCCTCCCTCCAGAATGCCCGCTCGGTGCCCCACCCTCCGCCTCTCCACCTCCTTCTTCTTTGTCCAGGGAGCAGACCATCTGGCCAGCCCCCCAACCCCTCTGCAAACCTAAAGGGGAATAAATACAAACTTTACAAAGTAAAAGGGGGTTCCAACGTTGCCCTGGGCCGGGCCTGGGGTCGGATGGGGAGCAGGGGCCCTGCCACGTGGGCCTCACATCATCCCTAACTGCAGCAGCGTGCTGGCGTAGGCCATGGGCTTGACGTCGGGATGAGGCTGAGAAACCAGAGGCACACAGGTGAGACATGGACAGAAATGGGCCGGCGCGTGGAGGAGGGTCTTCTGAGCACCAGATGCAGAAACCAGCCCTACCCCTGAGAGCCGTTATGCACTCGTAAGAGCCTGTTCCCCCCCCCACCCCCCGCCGGGGGCCCAGGCCAGGAACAGCAGGGGGCCCAAGGGGGTGACTCACCACTGCTGTGAACTGGTGGAACTGGGGCCGCAGGTCAGAGCCCCGGAGGTGGATGTAGGCAGCTTTGTTCCCCATCTGGTCGCTGCGGGGACAAGGGCAGAGGGGCGGTGTGGTCCATCAGAGGGTGGGTGGGCCTGGGGCATCGAGGAGCAGGAGGGGCAGGGAGAGGGAGGGAGAAGAGCCCTGGACAGAGTCAAGGACACGGACGGACGGACAGGCTGACCAGGCAAGAGAGAGGGATCCAGGTGAAGAGGGGCTCGGGGG